>JAKUCM010003769.1:0-107369 GCA_023374145.1 Lepidium sativum | reverse complement strand
ATTATGCTCAAGTCATGAATCATTCCTATAATGATCATTCCCTATTGAATTGTCTCCATTTGCTTAGGTGTGTGACCCAATAGGATCATATAGTACTAGCAGTGAGTATCTCAACTCACAGATTATAAGTGGACTCTAGCAAGCCATTACAACCCCTAGTACCATATGACTTTGTCTAATCTCGATTAGAACCGACCACACGAGTAAGTACAAATGATTGTAGGAAATTCCCATCATCTACTTCACACTAGAGAATACAGAAAACTCATCGGATGTCTAAGGTATCTACTTCATACTAGACCCGATTTATCTTATAGTGTGGGAGTCTTAAGTCGATATATGACCAATCCAAAGGAGTCACATGGTGCAGCATTGAAACAAGTCTTAAGGTATTTAAAAGGTACACTCTCTAATGGTCTCGTTTATAACCAAGGAAGCAAAGAAGGCGTGAAAGGTTTTAGTGATAGTAGTTATAATGTTGATCTTGATGATGGAAAGAGCACAACCAGTCACATTTTCTACTTTAATAATTGTCCAATTACTTGGTGCTCTCAAAATCAAGAAATTGTTGTCTTATCTTAGGCAGAATTTATATTAGCAACCGAAGGAACCAAACAAGCGGTATGGCTTCAAGAACTTCTTGACGAGATAACAAACAAAGAGAGTGGTCAAGTAACGATTTTTGTTGACAACAATCAGCAATTTCGTTGGAAAAGAACTTGGTCTTTCATGGCCGAAGTAAACATATTCACAAAAGATATCACTACATTCAAGAGTGTGTTGAGAATGAGATAATCGAGGTAGAACATGTTTCGGGCGATAAACAAAAGGCGGACATATTGACTAAGGCATTAGGAAGATTGAAGTTCAAATAAATGAGATATTTCATTGGAGTCCAAAACACAAAAGAGGAGTTCGAGATTAAGGAGTTATTTAAGTTAGTCTATAAATACATAAGAAATTGAGTTGTATTTTCTTATGAAGAATAGTGTGAGATTATTCTTAAGAGTTGTAAGATTAAGTTTTGAGTTATTTGCTTAAGATTAATAAAGAAAGAAGTCTTTATTATTGTGTGTGTGTTTACAAGGACTTGATTTCACATTAAGTACGGGAGTTCTGTTTCGTGAAACACTACGTCTCTTGAGGCAAATAATTTCTTTCTTCGAAATCATATAATCTCCATCATTTTTGTCCTTGAGTATATAAATATGCATTTTCTGGATTTTAATGCAAAATTTTCTCCTTTTGTTTGTTGATTGTGAGCATAGCATAATGATCCAAACGTTCTCAAGTAATTCAATGGAGGTGGCTTTCCATGAATCATCTCGTATGGCATTTTTCCCTGCAACACTGCAGATGGAGTTCGATTGATGAGATCTATTGGCAAAGAAGCATGAAAACGTAATGCACAACATTAGAATTTTTGTGATGAATTCCATGTTCATGAAAATGTTGTGTCAGACACATATACTCCGTCCTGTTTTCGCTCTGGATTGTGTTTACTGTAACTTTAAATTGTCGTTCGGCCATTGCAATGAAACTGAGCAAGTGAATCTGTGTTTCTTGTTTGGTCACCATCAAATATAGCCAAATACTGCATGAATAGTAATCGATTATCATCAAGAAATAACGAGCCCCTGAGAAAGAAGTTGATCTATATGGCCCCAACACATCACAATGAATTTTTTCAAAAATTCTCAAACTTCGATCATCACTTAAAGAAAGTGAATCCCTAGATTGTTTTGCTCGGTAACAAGCATCACAAGGTTTATTGGAAACATCAGAACAACTACACCAGGAAGTGAGTGAACTATCTTCGTTGATGGATAACCCATTCGATTATGCCATAGAGTGTAATCTTCAAGAGCTTAACCGCAGCTGCTGTCTCCATGTCGCAAAAATAGAAAGTTCCATTCTCTCGTTTACCCTCCCCAGTCACCATCCTCATATTGCGATCCTGGATCATAAGAAAGTTGTGAGAAACTTCTAACACACTATCATTTTCATCCATTAACTATCCAATAGAGATCAAATATGACACATTTCCTGTTGAATTTAATTAAGTAACTACTTGGTTAAGAATGAATCATGTGGTTAAGATGTAAACAAAAGTCACATGATCACCTTAAAATCTTGTAGGGCTTGGAGCTAAAGGAGGATTGGTCTCCTTTTCACTTTCAAGAGGAGCCTCAAAGTGTTACTATTTCAAGTAACTTAGAGTCACATGTGCATATGCTCACATTTTTGAAATATATGTGTTTGTATAGGTTAGATTTACATTCTTTTGTCTATGCATATATTTTTCAAACACAACATTGCTTCTTTAAGAATGGGAAACCTTTTCTTCTCAATACTCCCTTATTATCCTAGTTTAATAGCTCTCAATCTTCATCCTCTTCTCTAGATCTCTCAATCTCTCAATCTCTCAATCTCTTGAATCTTTTCTATTAAATCACACATGGTATCAGAGCAAGATCCATCCTAAGCTAGTCTTTAATCTCTCTAGTTTTTTGAAAATCTCCATTGTTGTTCTTAAAGCTTTCCGTCAGACTGTTGGGTAAAAGGCTACTTCCTCAATATATCGATGGATAATTTGAAGTTTTAGGAGTTCCTGTGATTCTTAAGGGAGTTAACTACCTCATGTGGTCAAGGACTGTGAACAGCGTGTTCAAAAACTGAGGGCTTTGGGCTCACATTTAAGAAGGAGTTCCAAAGAAGTCGGTTTCGGTTAGTTTAAAGGCAAAATAAAAGGCGGGTGAGGTGACTGCAGCGGTTACAGCTGGTAAAGATGAAGCAAAGTGGTACCAAGATGACCAAGTTGTTTGAGTCATCATTCAAAGCACACTTGATTCATCCATTCGTGAGGCATGTTCTCATTGTGAGAATGCTAAGGAATTATGGGATTCCCTTAAAAAAGTTTATGGAAATATATCCAGTATCAGTCATGTATATGAGGTCAAGAAGACCATTAACAACCTCAAGCAAGAAGGTATGGAGTTTACTCAGTGGTTTGGTAAGTATAGGTCTTATTGGACTGAACTTGAAATACTTAGGGGATTTACGGTGGATCCAATGGTGATTAACGAAAGACATGAGAAAGATAAGGCTTTTGGGATGATGATGAAATTGAATCCAACTTATGGGGACCTGTTTTGTAACTTCTTGAGACAAAAAAATCTTCCAACGTTGGATGAAACTTGCGGCTTAGTACAAAGAAAACAAGGTTCTCTAAAGCTTCTCGATGGAAAGAGGGAGCTTGTAATGGTCAACAAAGCTTCATATCGGAATGATGAGAGGAAGATGCTTGTGTGTGAACATTTTACACGCAAGGGACACACCAAAAGACTAATGTTGGACACTCCATCCACATCTAAAACAAAACTGAAGGGAAAGAGTCAAGGCAAATGTTGCAAGTGAAGATGTGGCTCAAGGAAGCTCGAATTCATTCTCTCAAGGCACCAATGGGACATATATGGCAGCAGCTCAAGGGGATTATGTGAGGAGAACTGACCTTGAAGAGCTCATCAAATCAATCAATGCTTTAAAGGAGTCTGATAACTCTTTTTATATTTCAGTAGTTACTAAACCGTTGGTAATAGATTCTGGAGTATTTCACCACATGATTAGTAATAGG
Source organism: Lepidium sativum (assembly GCA_023374145.1). Classification (NCBI taxonomy): domain Eukaryota; kingdom Viridiplantae; phylum Streptophyta; class Magnoliopsida; order Brassicales; family Brassicaceae; genus Lepidium; species Lepidium sativum. The sequence goes on along the minus strand of JAKUCM010003769.1, from coordinate 103,735 downwards.
AACTTATGAGGAAATATAAAATTGTCCCTAGGTAATGTTGTGATAAATATCCTAAGGTCGGATAATGGAGGAGAATACATGAGCAGTGCATTTCAACAATTCTTTGTGAAACACGACATTATTCATAAAATGACTTCCCCATACAATCCACAACAAACTGGAATTATCTTATGGAAGTGGCTAGATCGATGATGTTTCATACAAGCTTTCCTAAACATTTTTGGGGTGATGCGGTTGTCTCTGTGTGTTATCTAATTAATTGAATTCCTACCCGAGTACTCCATGATGTGTCTCCATTTGAGGTGTTGAACAAAACCAAACCCATCATTGATCACTTACGTGTGTTTGGATGTGTGTTTTGTCCTTATCCTAGGAGAACAAAGAAACATACTTGAGGCCAAGACTGTTAGGGGCATGTCCATTGGCTATTCCATCACACAAAAGGGATACAAATAATACATATCGGAAACACACAGAGTTATGATGTCCAAGGATGTCAAGTTAATAGAGAAAAAAGAATTTTACGATGTTAAAGATTGGACTAGTCTTCAAGATATCACCCGCAACACCTCCGATCGGGGAATGGGGCTTATGATGATTTTGGAAAGGCCTGGGATACTTCTAGGAGGCACCTAAGGAACTGGTGAAAGAGGATGGAGTGACAAGAAAGATGCCCATTCTTCTCGGGTCGCGACCAGCCAATTTTCTCGGATCGTGGCCGACCTGAACAAAATTGTGGCCAGCCCGAATATGGCCAAGGCCGACCCAGACATGGTCGCTGCTGACCATGATGTAGTTCTGGTCGACCCGGACGTGGTCACGGTCGATCCAAATGTGGTTGCAGTTTACCCGGACGTGATTGTAGCTGACGCGGACATGGTCGCGGCCAGCCATGATGCGACCAACCAGGATATGGTCGTGATAAATCTGAACATGGTTGCAGCCCGCCAAGACTGGGTCGATCCAGATGTAGTCGCAGCTGAATCGATATCGGTCTCACTTAGGCCGAGAACAATGGTACACAAGTTGCATGTACCATGATCAATGTAGCCAATCCACACCAAGTTGCATGTACCATGATCAATGTCCCTCTAGAACGTCAATCATTCATTAGATGATTTGAGCAACATACCGCACCAAGTAGTTATGAAGAAGCTAAAAAGCATAAGGTATGACGTAACTCCATTAGTGATGAACATGAAGCTATGGTTCGGAACAACACATGGGATGAAGTCGAACTCCCTTTAGGAAAGAAAGTTGTGACTTTTCAATGAATCTTCACAATTAAATGCAATAGTAATGGGAAAATCGAACGGTACAAATCAAAGTTATGGAGAAGACTACAATGATACATTTGCCCCGGTTGCCAAGCTTCATACGATACATGTATATCTTTAGCGACTAACCCTGATTGGGATTTGTGGGAAATGGATTTCAAGAATGCGTTTCTCCAAGGAAAGCTTGAGGATGAAGTGTATATGCATTTTCCTATGGGCCTAGAACACATTGTTAAACCCGGTAATGTTTTATGATTAAGAAAATCCATCTATAGCCTCGTACAAGCTCCGCGAGCTGGGGACCATAAGTTGAGCCATATATTGCATGATCATGGGTTCAAAAAGTCTAAGGCTGACCATACACTCTTTACAAGTCACGATAAACAAGGTATTATTGTTCGTCTTGTGTATGTGGATGACATAATCATCACGGGAAGAATTCAAGAGGGTATACAAGGTATTAAAGCACACATTAATTTCATATTTGACATTAAGGATTTGGAAAAGATGAAGTACTTCCCTCGGATCGAAGTGTGATATTCTCAAGAAGACCTCTTTTTTTCTCAAAGGATGTACAAACTTGATCTTTTGAATGACTGTGATGTAGGTACATGGAAAACTTCCATTTCTCATAAGGATGCATACAAAGCAATGTGCAAGGGGGAGAATGATGATGAACCCTTCAAATATGTAACAAATACCGGAAAATGGTTTGTAAGCTAATTTATTTTACCATAAGAAGGCTGGATCTGTGTTTTGCAGTCGACCAAGTGAGTCAACATATGCATGCTCCAAAACAATGTCATTGGAACATGGTGGATCGGATCCTAAGGTACCTCAAAGGCACACCCGAGCATGGTATATGGATGGGCCGAAACAAAGACATAACACTTGTTGAATATTGTGATGCAGATTGGGCCGAAGATAAATAAGACCGCAAGTCTACTACCGCGTATTGCACGTTTATTGGAGACAACCTAGTGACTTGGAAAACGAAGAAGCAAACAGTGGTGTCATGTTCAACTACTGAAGCCGAGTATAGAGCTATGAGGAAGCTCAGAGTTGAACTCATATGGTTGAAGGCCTTACTTAAAGATTTGGGAGTTGAATCACAAGAGCCAATGCATTGTGATATCTAAGCCGCCATTCACATTGCATCTAATCCGATGTTTCAAGATATGACCAAACACATCGAGGTGGGTTTCATAAGGTCAGGGAAAATATTGAACAAGGTGTGATCTTACCATGCTATACAAGAAGCTCAGATCAATTAGCTGACATATCCATTAAAGCTGCAAGTTCTAAGGTGTGTGATTTCGTATACACAAAACTTGGATTGATGGATATGTCCAAACCATTACCATAATCCATACTCTTTTTTTTCCTTAGTTGGTTTTGTCCCAATGGGTTTTCCACTAAGGTTTTTAATGAGTTGGAGAGTCCTAACTTTCAAGTTTTATCAATAATGATGCCCATTATGGATTCAAGGTTAAGGGGGAGTGTTGAACTTCATTAGATAACTACTAGGTTAAGAATGAATCATGTGGTTAAGATGTATCCAACAAAAGTCACATGATCACCTTAACACCTTGTAGCCATTGGAGTTAGAGGAGAATTGGTTTTCTTTATACTTTCAAGAGAAACTTCAAAGTGTTACTACTTCAAGTAACTTAGAGTCAAATGTGCATATACTTACATTTTCGAAATATGTGTTTGTATAGGTAAGATTTAGATTCCTTTGTCTATATATATATATATATATATTAAACACAAAATTGTTTCTACAAATGAGAACCCTCTTCTTCTCAATACTCCCTTATTATCGGTCTCATAGCTCTCATTCTTCATTCTCTTCTCTAAATCTCACATTTCCTCCACATAAAACACAGATTTCAGAACTAATTTCGACCCAAATACACTGTTCCTCTTTAACTGAAATTCTTTCTCTACCATCAGCCAATATCACAAGTACATGAGGTATATCACGCAGATCACACAAAGAAGACAACTTTGCCGTCATGTGGTGTGACGCACCTGTATCAATAATCCAAGAAGGAGTAGAGATCATACCAGTTAGAGTTTCTGAAACACCACTTGGTGAAGCTGAAAGAATCGGACGTACTGCTCGTTATTGGTCATCACTCAGTCCAGTAAGAGCGTTACGATCTTGATCTGTCACAACCTATCTGCTTGAGCTTTTAAGACAGACAGATGAGCACTTACAGCATTGACATAAGTAGGCATCGTTGCTGCAGCATTTCCATGTCCTCAGAATCGCCCTTGAGCCACACGAGACCTTGGTCTCTCTCCCCACCACTCCCGGTATCCAATAATAGCATAGCAGCTGTCAGAATTATGATCTGAACGATTACAGTATTTTCAAATTACACTTGTATCCCGTGGTTTCAAATCTGACGGGAATCGAGGCTTTGTTTGAGCTGCAAAAGTTGTAATCTCCGGTTGGTCTTCTCTGGTACGGTATGTGATGTGCATATCTTCTTCTTGTTTAACCAAGTTGTACACCTCTTCAAGAGTAGGAAGAGGGCTGCGTGCAGTCAAACTTGATCTGATTGTCCTAAACAAACAATCATCCAAGCCATACAAAAATATGAACTTGATCTTCTTCTCTATCATGCTCTTGTTGGGTAAGCAAGTCACATGTACAATGACCACATTTGCACACTCGCAGCGGTCTGTAACTGCCCATACTATCCGAGATCTTTGTTAATTTCGCAAAGTACTCTTGAATACTTCCACCCATCTATTTGCAGTTTGCCAAATCTGCTTTTATGGTTTTTCGGGCCACTAGTAACAGAGAAACGCTTTTTGATATGGTCCCATAGGTCCTTGGCGTTATCATGGTGAAATACATTAGAGAGAAGAGGTGGTTCAATCGTCATTTCGAGATAGTCCCATCCAAAAACCCAAATTTCTTTCTAGAACAGGGAGCAGTCTTTAAGGCACAAGCCCACTCATTGTAGTTTCTGCCTTTCAGCAGAGGTCTGGAGATTATGGCTTCAGGGATATCGGCCGTCGTGAGATCGAAAGGTGAAATCGTTTGTCTCACCTCCAGTCGTTCAGTTGTTTATCATGTTTTCGCCATTGAGAGCCATCGGGTTCGTTTCGTTTTAAACGTTTCCGTTTTGTGTCGATTCGTTTTTGAGATCAAATCAGAAAAATAGAAATCAAAAAATGCTTTCGTGCTCTGATACCATGATACAGATCGAGAAGCACAAAAATTGAAGATAGTTTTCTCTTGAATTGACAATGAATCGTACAACCTGCTTACCATATTTCAGAGATCAGTATCTACAAAAAAAAGAAACAGATTAAATACAAAGTGGTCACAATAATGAAATAGTAACATATGCATGTTTCATTCCATGGGTTATAAAATATTTTTTCTCATCGGCTTGTGCAGCTTGGTACGAGAAGAGACATATGAAGAAGATTTACTCTCATCTCCTCGAACGAGTCCTAGCTGCCTACCTTGGTGATGTTATAGCATGTTTAGTGGTGATATTATGTAAGTATCATAAGAGTAAAAAAAAAAAAAAAAGAATTTGGCCACAAATTTGGCGTTGAAACGTCTCTATACATTGAGACAACATATGACGTGGCTCCATCTAGGCCGAACATTGAATTTTGTTTTGAAGAAAGAAATCGTTATTCTTTTTTTCATATAGCTTAAGGAAAAAAATTCTCTTCTAGAATTTTCTCTAGGCGATTTCCACCGTCTCCATCAAATTCAACGGCGGAGGTGTGTCTAGCTTCTTCGATACCGATTAGTATTGAGGTGAATCTCTCAATGGTATCTTCTAGGCCTGGGCATTATGACCGAACCGAATAAACCAAACCGACCAAACCGAACAGTTCGGTTTTCGGTTCTTATTCGGTTCGTGTCTTTTAATCGATCGACTACAATTTAAAATTAAATTTGGTTTACGGTTCGGTCGGTTCAGTTTACTGTTAACCATTCGGTCAACCGAGGAGATAGGTATATAAGTGCAAAACCTAATCTTTTTTCTTCCTCTCTCGCCGACTCGCAAACCCTAAGCGATTTCGGCAAAATCGTATCGCCTTCTTAGCTCCGGTTTCGGCTCCGATTTCAAGCCGCTCACATCACCGCCGACTCTAAGGTACTTACTTACTCACTCACTACTCGCTTTTTACTCGATGTTTTTCGCCTCTGCGATTTTTACTCGATGTTTTCGCAAAGATTTTACCGAAATTTTTCTCGAAGTTTTTCTTGGTTGTGTACCTTGATGAGTTGATTGGGTGATGGGTAGAGAACTTCTTAGATTGAAAAGATGTAAGGTTTATTATCTGCTATAGATTTTGGAATTCATGAGATTTGCTAGAGATCTGTTTGAGATGTACTCGAAATTCCTCGGATCTGCTAAAGAGCGTTAACATAGACAAGTTTGTTGATTTAGGATTTAGGGTAGTGACATCGACTGTAAGGTTTGTTGATTTAGGATTTAGGGTACTGACATCGGAAAGCTGTAAGGTTTATGAACAATCTTTCCGCATAAGGATTCTGCACCTATAACACATATTTGATCCTTGAATTTTTTTATATTCAATCTCTTTACACCTTGAACATATTTGACATTTCTCCTCTTCAGCTGTTTCTCTGTTGATCCTCATTGCGTTCTTCATGTATATGAAGATATAGGATAGTAGTGAATGTTTTTACCTGAGACATCATTGTTCGAAATTGTTAGTAGAATGTTGTTTTAGAGTAAAAACCATTTGTCTTGTTCTTACATTCAAGTAATTCTGAATTGAGCAGTATAGAATTGTGAGTTGCATTTGTATTATCATTTGAATTGTGAGTTACATTCAAGTAATTCTGTATTCTTGTTATTAAATGAATGCTTAGTTTCTTGTCTTCTTGTCTTCTTGTCTGTAAATGTTTGTCTTCTTGTACACTTTGCTATATACTTTGCTGGATTTCTTGTCTCGTTCTCTTATTGCCTCGTTTCTCTGTATATGGTATCGTTCTTCATGTAAGTCCTATGTCTTATCAATACTTATGCGTTTGCAGATGGCTAGTGAGGGCGACAACATCATGGAATGTGAAGATTAGGGAATCCTTGAAACACAGAGGTCGACTGCTTCAGGTCGGCCACCAATTCCGAAGAAGAAAATAACCAAAATAGCAGAGGTATGGAAACACTTTATTCAGCTTGAAGAAGGTAGTAAGAAAAGTAGTTATCGTTATTGTGGTCAAGAGATTAGTTGTGACTCCAAAACAGTAGGCACTAGTCCAATGAGAGGTCACATAAGTAGATGTAAGGCTTACAAAACAGTTTCTTGAAAGTGGTAGTCAAAAGGTGTTTAGTGGTGATAGTGATGGGAACATGAAAACCACTGTCTTTGATCCGTTGGCTTTTAGGAGATCGGTTAATGAGTTGGTTGTCATCAACGAATTGCCTTTATCATTTGTTGAATCAAAGGGTTGGAGACGTTTTTGTTTCACTGTTTTGCCCATGTATAACACATTTTCAAGAAGGACATGTACTAGAGACATTGTTGCTTTGTATAAAGAAGAGAAGGCTGCTCTAACGAGTTTGTTTAGTGATGATAGGAAAAGAGTGTCTCTCACCACAGATATTTGGGTGTCTCCTACAACTTCCTACAATTACATGGTGGTCACAGCTCACTGGATTGATGCGAATTGGCAAATACAGAAGAGGATAATTAGTTTTAAACCCATCACATATCACAAAGGGGAAACAATTGCGGAGCATCTTGTTGATTGCTTGGATGAATGGGGCATTCAAAAATTATTCACAATGACAGTCGACAATGCAAAAGGTAATGACAAAGCCTTAAAGTTATTGTCAGAGATATTATATTAAGAGAAACAAATGCATTGGTTTTAGGAGGTGAATTATTACATATGTGTTGTTGTGCTCATGTGTTGAATTTGATTGTGAGGGATGGTCTTGCAAATATAAGTGATAGTATATACTCTATTCAGAATGCAATTAAGTATGTTCGGTCATCCTTTGCAAGGTTAATGTCGTTTGAATTGAAGTGTGATACAAAAAAGATTTCCAGAGGCATCTTGGCATTAGATTGCAAGACTCACTGGAATTCGACTTATCTGATGTTGGTTTCAGCACTGAAACTTCGTGTGGCTTTTGAGAAGTTGGCGGCTGAAGACATGTTGTGAAATGAATACTTCAAAGAAGACGACGAGAAAGAAAAGAGAAAACGAGTTGGACCACCAACTACTTCAGATTGGATTGAAGTGCAGAGGTTAGTGAAGTTTCACAAGATCTTTTTTAATTGTACTTTGGCCTTCTCTGCTTCAAAATCAGTCACGCATACTCTTTGTTACAATGAGATTGTAACAATATAAAAGAATCTGATTACAAAATGCACTAGTAGTGATGAAGAAGTAAGAAAGCAAGCACTAGTTATGAGGAATAAATTTGATAAATATTGATTTCTATGAGTTTCAGTTTCTAACCACTTTTCATTTATGTGTAGATGAAAGAAACTCACAAGGAGGGGCATCTCCAATCTGAGTGTATCAATTCAATCATGTATGTTTCCTATGTCGCAATATTTCAAAACCAAAACCTAATGTTTTTGTGTTGTATGATTCTTATGTTGTATAATATGAGTGTATTATTATTACTTGAACAAAACAAGATTGTGTGTTTAATTTAGTGTATGTGTTATGTATGTATGTGTGTTTTAGTATAGAACCGAAATCCCAAAGAAATTAACCAAACCGAAAAACCGAAATGGCCATTACCAAAACCAAACCGAAGAACCGAATATTCATTAATTAAACCGAAATAACATTAAATTTACAAATAAACCGAAAAGACCCGAAATTTATAAATAGTTCGGTTGTATTCGGATCGTACTGTTTGAATAAGAACCGAACCGAACCGATTGACTAACTGAACCGAATTGGTCTTTTTCTGTTTCGGTTCATTTCGGTGGTAAAAACTCCTACCCGAAAAAACCGAAAACCGATGGAACCGAACCATTTCGGACCGAACCGACCGAATGCCCAGGCCTAGTATCTTCTCTTTTCTATTGGATTTTTGCATTAGACTGATTATGTCAAGCAAATCGGGGAGTGGAATTTATGTCCGAAATTTGTTGAATCAGTCGCCCAAGCTGAACCAGAGACTACTAAGCTTTGGTGGTCTCCGAATTATTGGTCATCATCGTCTTGTTCGATTCTATAAACTTAAGTTTTCGAAGTGGTGATGGTAGTCAGAGTTGCAGCGCGTGTAGCCTTTGGTGGTTGTCGAAAGCTTGTGTCTTTAAATGCTTCTCTCCTCGTGTCTATCCCGAATAGGAGATTCTGGAGGACCAAACATAGAGATCATGCCTTCCAGTGCGAAGAAGAGAAATGATTTGAAGAAGAAGCAACATGAAGCGAATGGAACTACCACCACCAACAATAAGGGATTCAATGGCCGTGATCTCCATGGTACATTTCTTGCTCATTTGCTACATTTTAGTTTTATAATTTGTTGTTGATTGGTCGAAAGATTTTGCCTTTGAATGGTGCTTTGGGATTTTGGTATAAGTGAAGAACCAAGGAAATTGAATTAACAATTTCGTGATCGGTGTATAGAAATCTGTTTGATTTCTTCTCAGTAATTTGTGCATTTTGGGCTGTTTCACTTTAGTCTCACATTTCTAGTTCTTTTCTTTGTCATATTAGTTATAAGAAGATCTTTTTACATGTTGGATAATTGCTTCATTAATAGATCATGACTAAAGCAATACTTTGTTGGACTGATCAAATACTGAGTTGTTTTCTCCTATATTTTTTTTGTTTACTTAGTAGTCCTTGTTTAATCCATAAAATCTGAGATGTTCATATACTGTTGTTGCACCCATTCTTCTTCCATTCATTATTGTCTTCATTGCTTTCTCCTATGTTGTTTTCCGGCATCAGTTACCTTAAATACTCAATAGTATTCTTCTAAAGTATGCCTGCAATATATATATGCAGTTACTTCATTATGTCTTATCTACTACTGCCAGGTTATAAATGTATACAACCAGAATATGAGAGTGGGCCTAGATACTGGCCAGATTTTCATAGACGTTTGATCATATGTCTAATTATATCACAGCTTCTGATGATGAGATTGCTCAGCACAAAGAAACTTGCAAAAGTCATAGCTTTGCTTCTCCCTGAGCATATCTTAACCTTTTGGTTTTACAGATATTGTGCATGACGGTTTGAATCAGCCTTCTCAAAGTTCCCCTTACAGGTAATGAGTCAAAGCTTTTGCAGCATAACTATTAACAAGACTTAATCATTCAACTGAGGTTTTGTGACTGGCTGCACTAACATGAAGCAATGGTGAAGGATACATCATATATTTTTCTTCACAGGTAAACAATCCATCAACATGTATGTGACATAAAAGGTTTATTTTCTTAATTACTTGAGCTTCTTTTTTGAGCATTTCTTAATGATATACTTAAACTATTCTGTCTTCACTTGAGCTTATTCCTTTTTGAAGAAACGCAAAATGTTTGATGGTCACTTTTATTCACACTGGACAATGTACTGTTGGTTCCAGTCAATTGACTGTTTTTTGCTTCTCGTGCTAATCAAGTAAGAAAAATCACGTTCACAGGATCAACAACAGTTGGGAAGAAATTGATGGCAGCTGCTGCACTTAAGACTGAGGAACTGAGGAAAAGACATATTACTTATGTATCTTTGAAGATTCTGCACATAAGACAGAGGAAAACTCCTTACAATAAGTCCCAATATGTCATTTGTAGTGATCTTTATCTTTAAAACTACACAATCTATGGTGATGGAGACATCAATCAACTAGTTAATTAATTACTGACTCTTTGTGTTATAATTAACCCAAACCTGCATCTCACAATTTTCCAAACCAAACAATTGTATGAGAGTAAATGGGTTCCTCTCCAAGCTTTACTGATCCATTCAGTACCACTCCAAGCTTTACTGATCTCTTGAACAACCAGCAAGAGATGAATACTCCAGAAGATGAAACTCATTCACCTACAGGCCAAAGAGAACCTAGACATAGATGGTGTGTCCATGAAGACAATGCTCTTGTGAGTGCTTGGTTAAACACAAGCAAATACATAATAGTGGCGAATGATCAAAGAGAAGGGACTTTCTGGACTAGAGTTGCAGCTTATTATGCTGCAAGTCCTGCTGTCTCCAGTCTTGTAATGCGGGAGAGCAACACATGTAAGCAAAAATCGTCAAAAATGAATGAGAATGTGAGCAAGTTTGCTGGCTGTTGCGATTATACTAGAAGGTCGAGCTCCTTCTGTCAACTACGTTGTTAATGGGCGTCAATACCACATGGCTTACTATCTCATATATGGTTTATTCCGAAGTGGGCAACGTTCATCCAATCAATTTCTCGGCCGCAAGAAGAGAAATCATCATTATTTGCTAATTATCAAGAAGCCGTCAGAAAAGATGTTGATCGTGTTTTTGGAGTTTTGCAAGCTCGGTTTGCTATTATTTGAAACCCATCTCTATGTTTGTATAAGACAAAAATAGGCAAAATAATGAGGGCATGTATCATATTGCACAATATGATCATTGAAAACGGACGAGACCAATGCACTCAATATGATTTATCAAAATTCAAACTAGAAGAAAGAAGCGGGACATCACATGTGGATTCACGTTTTCTATGGATACGCCTACCAATGTAAACAATATGATGGCCAATCGAACTCGAATTCGGGAGGAAAGAATGCATAACCAATTGAAAGTTGATTTCATTGAACATATTTGATAAAATTTTGGCACAAATAAAAACTAGAACCAAATTGCTTGTGATCTTTATCATGCTTTTATATGTTTTTCATTCATTTTGTATTTTCACATATTGTAATATATGTTTAATATTTTATGCAATCTATTATATTAGTTTTTTTTATTAATCTAAAATATTTTATATAGTAATTTGATTTTTTTGGCAAACTTTTAAATTTTTTGAAAATTAGTTTATTATTATTATTATTATATCTTTTGAGTCTCACCATTAAACACATAAAATTTAGTTAAAATAAGTGGAGTCTCAAAAAAAAATTAAAATTAAATTTATTACTAAATAATTATTTAGAGAATTTTTTATTGTCACCATTAAGCATGCTCTTAGTGTTAAGAAATAGTAAGTAGTACTTGTGATTAAATGATGTAAAGTATAGATTGGCGGTATTGTAAAACATTATCTCATTAAAAATATATATATATTCCCATATTATTTTTGTTTTACCGAATTATATATTTTTGATTTTACATTTTAGGAAAATAATATTTAAAATAGAATAAATAGAAATAGTTTTATAAAATTGTTTGAAATTCCAGACGGCCAAAACACCGTTTCAAACATTACAAACATCAATATGAAATGCATAGATCTGGCTAGAATCATGACAAAAAATTCTCATTAAATTCTGTTTGGAATTACGGACACACAATACTTCTCTAATATATGTCTGGAATTGCATAAAATTGCAGACAAAATTTTCATTTGCGACATTCTGTAACAGAGACTGAGAGTTTTGTCTGGACAATGTCTTGAATGGCCGTTCGAGACATATTTCATACGATATTAGTTGTCCGAAATCAACTTTTCCTAGTAGTGGTTCTTTGGAGTTTTGAGGTGTGTTTGTTCTCCCAGAATTGTTTTTATTAGTTTCCCTTTTTTTGGCAAACAGTTTCTTACATCAACAATAATAGAGAAAATGAAATAAGGTAGATACCACCTTAACAAAATACATAAAATAAAAGGCGTCCGGATGGAGATACTTATATACTACAGAAATTTTGGATAGCCTGAAGTAGGTCTGGGCATATTACCCGGACCCGAATATCCGAATGGGAACCAACCCGAAAATTTGGGTTCGGGTAGTTATCGGTTATACAAGAAGTAACCATCGGATTTTCTTATCGTATACCCACGAGTACCGGTTTGGTTTGGATAATACCTGATACCCGTTCGGGTACCCGAACTTAATTAATGGCATCAATATGTACGCCCAGACTTCACACGTGCTTCACTTCACAATTGTTTTGACTTTTCATTACCCACCACCTCCGAAAGTCTCTTCACGCGCAGGTGATTCTCGAAAGTTAACGATTTTTTTTTTCATTTGTGAAGTTACAAACTGGAATCACTCAATTCACCACATTATCGTGTCTCTCCTCCGCTGTTATTGTGTCCTCCATCGGCATTTTCGAGAGCAAGAACCCAAGTAAGATTCTAGGGTTTTCGTTTTTGCATTTTTAGGGCATTTTGATTTTAGATGCGAGATTCAATTGTTCATATCGTTTTGTTAAAGTAATTAGTACGATTTCCCCCAAAATGTTATCTAATTTTGATTGTAATTGATCTGATCTAAGTTTAGGGTTTTAGTTTATGAATTTTTAGGGCTTTTTTGATTTTAGATGTAGGATTCAATTGTTCATATAGTTTTGTTAAAGTAATTGATAAAATTTCCATAAAATTTTATCTAATTTTGATTGTAATTGATCCGATCCAAATTTAGGGTTTTAGTTTATGATTTGTTATAGGGCTTTTTGATTTAGATGTAGGATTCAATTGTTCATATAGTTTTGTCAAAGTAATTGACACGATTTCAGGGTTTTAGTTACATGATAATGTGATGTGATGATATCAGATTTACAGAGAAAATGATTCTCTAAGTGTGACACAAAAACTGATTGTTTATGTTGATTACTTGTGATGATATAAGATAATAATAGCACATTGTTTGTTGAATATGTTCTGTATTTTTAATATGTTCTGTATTTTCATACTTATTGACAGTAAGTGTTTTGTATTGTTGAATATGTTCTGTATTGTTTCTCTAGATAATGATAAGTGATTGTTTTCAATCTTAAAATCAATTGTGTTTTGACAGACAATTTGATTGTTTTTTATTTGTTGCTTGTGCATATGGCATCTTCGGATCATCCACCACCTTCTACCACTGAAGATGTTGCTAATACTCCTAATTCTGGGAGTAAACAAAAAGAGACTGAAGTTTTAGGCGCCAATGACTGCAAAGGAAAAATAAAACAGAGGAGTTCAATATGGGATAACTTCACTAGGTTGAAGGACAATTACGACAAAGCTAAATGCAACCATTGTGCAAGGGTGCTGACTTGTCCAACCTCATTCAGGACATCACATATGAAGAAGCATCTAAACATAAACAAATGGTATTTATTGATGATGTTAGGCTTTGTTTAGGAAAGGTTTCTGATAAGTAGATTAGGGATGCAACAAATGAGTTAGTTGTAACTGCTGAATTCCCATTACCGTTTGTAGAGAGTCAGCCTTCAAAAATCTTTTGCAGTAAGGTTACAAGTGCTAAATGCTTGATTGATTTTTGGCTGAGTGGGGTACACAGAAAGTAATTAGCATAACAATTGATAATGCAACAACTAATACTAGTGCAATGGGAAAATTCAAAGAAGAGTTTAGACTTGTGGGAGATGAAGCTTTAGTGTTGGGTGGTGATTACTTACATGTGAGATGTGCCACACATATCCTCAACTTGGTTGTTAAAGATGGATTGACAAAGATAGATGATAATGTTTTTGGAATTAGGAATGCAATCAATTTTATGAGATCTTCTAGGAAATAAATAGAAGTCTTTTGAGCTGCGGGTTGAAACTAGAAAAATTCCTAGAGGAAGTCTTCCTTTAGATGTAGAAACTAGATGGAATAAAACCTACTTAATGCTTAATCAAGCATTGAAGTTTACAGTAGCTTTTGATAAGATAGAGGAGGAAGATTTTCCCCTATAGATCATATTTTTTAGAAACAATGGATGGAAAAAAAGAGTGGGACCTCCAGTTTCTGCTGATTGAGAATCAATAGAAGCTCTTATGAAAGTATTGGTGCTGTTTTACAAAAGCACATTGGTATTGTCAGTTTCCTCTTCAGTCTGTTCTTATTTGTGTTACAATGAAATTTTAACAATTGTATTGAATCTACAGTCTTATAGTAAGGGTAACAACCTTGCTTTAAAGAGAAAAGCAATTGCTATGACTGAGAAGCTAGACAAGTATTGGAGTCCAACTGAAATTAACAACATTATCATAGTCGCTAGTGTATTTAATCCGTCTAAGAAGATGAAGTTTCCACAATTGTGTTTTGAGAAGCTACATGGTAAAGATAGCAGGGAATTTGCTTAGTTAAACGGTGTTGTTATGGACATCTTGGAGAGATTGTTCGAGGAGTAGAAAAATGTACATAATACAATAACCTTAGTTACAAATTCAGCTCAAAGAAATGCTAATTCATCTTACTCACAAGAGCATTCTGTCTCAGAGGGAATGAAACTAATTTCACTGGACAATCATCTCGGGTATGAGAGAATGGATTCTCTCTACAAAGAACTTGTGACTTAGATAAGATTGCAAGATGACCGTACAAAATTAGAAATATATATGAAAAAGAAGGTAGAGAATCCTAACCTTATGGTTGGAGCACATTATGATGTACTATCTTGGTGGAAAAAAAATTCAATGAAGTTTCCAATTTTGTTTGAGATTGCAAAAGATGTACTTGCAATGCAAATCTCATCAGTAGCATCTGAATCAACATTTAGCACTAGTGTAAGGGTTTTAGAGCCATCAAGGAGTTGTTTAACAAATTATTCGATTTTAGTGTTGATGTGTGTTCAATAATGGTTGAAGTGTGAAGTTTATGTTAGTGAAAAAGACATTATGAAAATACAACAAATGCTTTTAGATGTTGAGATGCAAGATGAACTTTAAATTTTGTTATGTTTTCTAACTTTGTTCAGTTTTTAGATGTTGAGATGCAACAATGGTCATAACTTCGTTCTGTTTTCTAAATTTTGTAGAGTATGAAGACTTAGGAGAAGTTGAAAACTGAGGTTAATGAAGAATGAGGTATGAAAAATTGACTACTATCAAATGATTCGATATGTTTCTGTTGCAATATGATCAACATAATGACCAAAATAGTTTGATATGTTCAGGGGGAATGAATTGAACTATGGTCTGAATTGAAGTTCTTTGGTCTCTTTGTAGTTCTTTGGATTGAGTAAGATAAATTTTTAATCGCTTTGTAGTTCTTTAGAACATTTCTTTGTATCTATTGAATTGTGTTTCAGAATGAATATGTAATACATTAACCCATTTTTCTTGTGGTTTTTAATATTTGGGTACTTTTGTTTTCAGATACCCGAAAATACCCGAGTACTCATTGAATTTTCAATAAGTATTGGAAACGACCCGAATCCAAATCAGAACCGGGACCAAACCGAAACACTTTTGGTTCTTCATTGGGTATAAAAATGTAGACCCGTACCGATTCGGAACCGGTTAGACCTGAATTGGTACTGACTGATTTAATTTTGGTTCTTATAAGGGTATTGAAGCATGTTCTTGACCGCTTCTAATTCTGTCGTTGTACAAGGCCGTTGACCAAACAAAGGGGCTTTTTAAAACTTTAGTTTTGAGCTATGATAGAATTCTACTGGTTGATAATTGAGCTATGTTAGAACCCGAAACAGAATTACACAGCGTTTTTTAAACCTTTTCTTGTATCTTTCTTTCTTTCTTTTGGTTCATAATCAAATCTAGATGACAAATAATAATCAAACAAAACTAATGTATCATAGGCTTTTTATTACATGATATATTAATTGTTGACAAACCAGATCATAATGTACACGTACATAAGCTTTCTCCCTGAGAGACTTAATTCGTAGCAACGGATTCGGTTAAATGTGAAAGTTACATACAATACAATCAACCGATGAGCTAGATTCATCGTTTTTTATTTTACATATGTTTGAAGATAAGTTCGCGTGGAGCTATTTATTCTTGATCGAGCACATTATTGCGCATCAGAGGTACTCATAAGTGGAGAGCATAATGAACTCAACACCCATATATATCTGATCGTTCACCAGAAGTCCCCTCGACTGTTTTTGGAGTTCCTTTAGCGGCACCATCTCCATATTGCCCAATGTTTCATTCATTTCAACCGAATCATATGGAAACAAAGTTTCGTAGACTATAATCAAAACATGCAGATATGAAAATTAGAGTACAGTTTATAAATGCATATACATATATAATGAAAAGACATAGAAATAAAATAGGATGGTAAGTATATATCTACTAGTTTCGATGTGATTGCGATGGAGTTGGTCCAACACCCTCAGTTTATAGATAGCCAATGTCTTCGTTTTTGGACCATCGGTTACGTAATCACATGCCATCAGAAATAAACACAACGAATTTCCTTTCCCGATTCCAACTCCATTTGGGAACATCACTAGTCTCCTGGTTCATTAGGAAAACATATCTATGATATAAATTGTTTACTATTATGTTATTTCTAATGTAAAACGTTAATTCACAGTCTAAACTTACCTCTACATACAGTGTTGTACTATTATTTCAAACATCAACATATTATAGTATAAATATTGAATCCTTTTTTTGGTAACCAAAGAGAATTCTAGGTCGAAGTCCAAACCAACTTCCCAAAGGCCTGACGCGGTTCGCGTTTAGCCATTCGGTGGCCAAATGAAAATGATTAGTAATTTTGTACTTGAGGGGAATCAATATATGGCTTAGACCAACATGATGACTTCATCTTCAAGTGGAAATCACTAAATTACCACCGGTTGGTTTATATTATCATTTTTGATGCGTACAAAGAGGTCGAGAGTATATGATTTGCATACCATCTCCGTGGTCCAACCGCGAACTCGTATGAGTCCTGTCTTCCATCACTGAAAGAGGAAAATTGAGTAATTTTCCAGGTGAATCTACAGTTTTGCCGAGGGATGTCCATCAGTTTTAAGCGGTCGGCTGTCCCCATGGTTCGAGGGAGAACATTCACAGAGAAGTTTGGTTTCACATCGGTGATCTCCGCACAGAAGACCACTTTGTCGTCCACAATGTACCCTTTTTTTTCATTATTTAGTCGTTTGTGTTGCATGAAACATTCTTGGCCAAAATTTGAATCATATTCTTTGTAACAGATGTTATCACCTGATAACATAACATATATTTCAATATATCAAGATCATCATAATCTATACTAAACAATTTTTGAGGAAACCTTACATTTAGAAGACTCCTTTTTATTAGGTCGAGTTTGAGATATTACACTGAGTTCGAAACTGCATTTGACTTCCCAGTTAGAACCTAAAGACTTTGTATCTTTGAGCTTCAGATAAAAAGATAGGTAGTCCTTTGAACACATTTCACCACTTGGATAGATAACCAACTTCCTGTATCGCCGATTAAAGCCAACAAGGACACACATTAGTTCATTTGTTGAACTGTGTTGTCGCGCATGATTAGATCAAATGGACTCACCACTTGAGACCAGAAACATTGAAATTCAAAGACTGACATATTTCAACTTCGTATTTCCAAAGCTTCGAAAATCCATCAATCACCAGGAAGTGAGCGTTTTTCTTTTCCATTTGCAGCGCCTTTATGGTGTCTAGATGATTAAACATGTGAAGATGAGTAAACATAAACATAAATTAATTATAAACTTAATCATATGTATTGCATTGCATGCATATATAAGTAAACAAACCTTCAATACCCATCTTGAAGATGTCTTCGTAATTTCTGTGTTAGGTAGATTTGTTGGCTAATAGATTTGTATTGAAGTGAAACGGAGTTGGTTGATGTGTTTACCTATATATAGGCAAATTCCGAGACAAAGACAACTTATGAATCGGGTTGAGAGCTAGAAAATGTTGGAGGTTTCAATCTATGGTTTAAACCAAACCGGTTATATATATTCTACTCAGTGTTTATCCGATGTTATCAAATTTCCTATTCGAAATTTAAGAAAAGTATATATTTTAAACCTGTAATAATAGTAAGTATTTTTATTTATTAATTAATTTTAGGAAAAAAGTTCTCAAAACTAGAAAGTGAAATTATATAATCAAACACTGCAACTAAAACTGAATTTCTAGACTAAAAAAAACAAAAATATAAGGGAAATCAACAAATTTCCGATAAAATATCTATAAACTCGAATATTATTTAGTGCCCTAGACTTATGTCACTTATCCCACGCTCCATCTTTGGTTCTACCTACTTCCCAATATACAAGATTAGAACTAGTTTTTTAGGTTTATAAATGTATGTCCTAATTATTGCTCCAATTTCTGCTCACCAAAATATTTTCATTTCCTTGTTCATGGATTTGTCGCTCAAAACTTTGTTCATGGTTCGAATTTTCGGTTGGACTTAATATGTTGCTGAAGATCTGGTTCAGGCCAACATTTTTCCTATCAAAATATTGTTCTAAGACGAACTACAAAAATAAATTCCGGTTTGGACTCGACAAGAATCTATATGGTCCAATTAATAAGGATAAATTCATTTGGTATATATACTCTGTACGACATCAATCAGATTTTAGAATTATTTTGGATTTATTAAAAATTTCGGGACTATTGTCAATAATATTATCGAATCGATGAGATTCATAATCTAAAATTATCTTATGATACTTTTGATTACCTTACATTTTCTTCATACACCAATCGAACTAATGATTCTGAATGTTTTAAACTAAACTTAATTTTTTTTTTTCTAAGTCTACTAATTAAGTGACGAGATCGGGGAAACGATTGATCGAACCCTTGATGATGGTGCCAAAAAGACTAGGCATGTCTCTACCACTAGAGCAACTATATTGCATGTCTATCTGTTTGGATACATAATAGTATAATATTATTTTTATGGATATATCTTTTTGGTATGTATTTCGCATGTTAGAATTTTGCGTAGACTGTGTTGCTACCTCATACACCAATTTGGCTGGTCTAGAAATCTCAACCTAGAGAGCATAACTAAATTCCCACATGGAAATATTCGATCATATCTACTTCGAACCACATCCTTCGGTCCCTCACAAAAGCATTTTTATCATGCACCAAACATTTTTTTTTGATATGACCACTCTATTTATTCCAACGTTATCGAGAATCTAACAAGAACATTGGATGAGTCCTTTGACAAGTTTGACGGCGACATTTATGCCAATAACCAAAGATCAAGGCTGCTTTCAAGAGAGTTAAAAAGAGTTCATAGTCCTCAAATGATATAAAAAGGATACCCATTCATACAGTTTAAGAGTTTATTATTATTGCCCAAATGAGTTTAAAAGTTTAAGATTACATGTTTTAAGCACATGATGGCCTGAAAAATAAAGGCCCATAAGGCCCAATATCAGAGACTTCAAGAACTTTATATGTTCGTGCATGGGTGAGAGCACCTCCAATGAAAGTGTTTAGTTGAAATTCTTAAAATTAAAAAAAAAAGAACTGAAAAGTACGAGAGAAGAGGGAAGGAGTCCTTAATGAAGCAAATTAAGAACCAAGTTTCTTAAATAAGAAAGGATATCTTACATTTGTTTTTATTTGATTGAAAAACTTTTAAAATAAAATCAAATTTAAACAATAAATAAATTCTTACAAAAATAATGATATTTTAATACTTTAGAACCTCAAATAAGGAATATCACCAAATGGAGGTGGTTTGAAGCCCTCCGGCTTATCCACGTAGCTTTATCTCCTGCGTGACAGCATGCTAACTCTGGTCTCGACCAAGTCGCCGGAAAACACCATTCTTTGACAGGAATCTTTATCTTCACGTCCACCTCCACAAAATCCATCCTAATAGTTGTATCACAATCAAACCTACATTGAATCTCCAACTGTGAGAAACCAACCCAAGGCGACTCCAGCTAAGCGAAGATTACTCCTCCAAACGTCGGCGAGCTCCACAGGATCGAAACATTATCAACAACTTAGATGGGAAATTGCCAAACCGAAAGATCGGATTAGAAACCGAGCAAATCGGTTGAAGGGCCGTGACGGAAGCGTTATTTGAAGGAAAAATTCAAAAAACAAAACCAAATCTACTCCTAAAACAGATCTAAAGAACGTACAGAGGAAACCTAAAACTATATAAAACAGAGTAAAAACGAAAAATCAAAACAAACATTAAAAGCAAAAATAACACTCATACCGGCATATCCGGAGAAGAAACCGGCCAGAGCCGAAGTGGAGACTCCCAGCACGGCAAAGATGCGGAGACGACATCTCTGAAAAATTGTAATCGGAGAAGAGAAGTCGATGCACACTTTCGCCGGTTTGAGAGAGTTACTCTCTTAAGAGAAAGAATGTGGACCTTGGTTTAGACTAAATTTACAGCTATTTGTTAGGTCTTTAACTTGCATTTTGAATAATATAAATATGTATTGCATTTTACATAAAAACAATACGATTACTTTTTCAATAACAGTCTCGCTATTATATAAGCCAAAATGATAAATTGTTTTCTTTATAAACAACCCGATATCATCAAATACGATATATGATAGTGCATATGGAGACGTTGTAAAAAATTAATTTGATCACCTATTTCACCAAAACACACTTATTTTTGGTTAGTTGTCTAGAGAAAACTTTAGGGTTAAACGTACTTGAATTAAAGTAGTTGAAGGATATGAATGACCTTCCAGGAAATGATTTTTGAAACCGTATGAGTAAGGACAAATGTGAGGACAAATCTTCTGATTATTTATAGGGTTAGTAAACAAGTCTTTAAAAGCCTCTTGGATGTAGAATATTGATCGTCGGACCGGTAAGATAGACCCTTGGACTAGGAGAGGACGTGGGCCCTATTAAGATAGTGGTCAGGACATTACATTATTCAAATCAATTTTATAAATTGTCATGCGAGTTGTAAGTGAGGCATGTGATATTTTTTCCATGTTTGGTGGATTGTGTGAATCTACCATCGGGTAGTTTGATATGCGCATTTGGCATTTCCGTGAGATCTATAAAAAATCTATAATACTAGTCATCGGACTAGAAGCCCTGAAATCAATATCCAAGATTTAATTAAGAACTTACCAGTGAGGTGATCTGTGGAACTATGGCATTCGTTTAATAGACAAACAAAAGTCTGTCATTGTTGGTCACTGAAATCACTAAAACCAATACAATCAGCATCTGTCACATATGTAGTAACGAGAAAAGGAGGTGCCGTCACCTGAGAGGACTTGTGGTTGAGACTCCGGAGTAGTGGATTGTTTATAGACCGAGGTCGATCACCCCATCAAGTTGGGTATCCTATTTTATGGAAACAAATTTCAGCAAAATGGTATATATAGAATTTGATAACTTGAGAAACACGTATAAGAAAATAAATCTTTCTTATTAAGTTAAGGGAAAACTAACTTCAAAACCTTAACTCTCAGATCTCATAAGTTGTGCTACATTTTAGCACCTCCTTATATAATTTAGACAAACCTAAGAAAAATGGAAAACTAACTTATTTGGATAACTCCCAAAAACAACTTTAACATATATTTAGATGACTCCTAAATATAGTCGATTTCCATTTCTTTTCATATCTTGGACTTCAAGATTATGTCAACATTCTCCCCCTTAAGCTCGAAGTCTTCTTCACTCATGTCATGCATTCTGATGCAGTCCCTCATTTCCTTGAACTTAAGTTTTCCGAGAGCTTTTGTTAAAATGTCGGCCTTTTGTTCATTACCTGGAACATGTTCTACTTCTACCAACTCATTCTCCACACATTCTCTTATGAAGTGGTATCTTGTATGAATGTGTTTGCTGCGTCCATGGAATACCGGGTTCTTGGTAAGAGCAATTGCTGACATGTTGTCCACTCGGATGGTTGCCTTCTCACATACCTGTCCGACAACTTCCCTCAATAAGTCTTGCAGCCAGATAGCTTGTTTAGCAGCTTCTGTCGCAGCCATAAACTCAGCTTCACATGATGATAAAGCTATCGTCTCTTGTTTCTGTGAGCACCAACTAATCAGACTATCATCAAGGTAAAATACATGACCCGTCGTGCTCCTCCATCATCAACGTCCACGTTGTGAGAGCTGTCACTATAGCCAACGAGTTTTATACTTCCGTCATCAACGTTCCTACGCTTAAATGCAAGTCCTAGTGTAGACGTTCCACATAGGTACCTTAGAACCTGCTTTAGAGCAGCTCCGTGTGAATCTTTAGGAGCCTGCATATACCTGCTTAAAACACCAACGCTGTAAGACAAGTCGGGTCGCGTGTGAAGCAAGTATCTCAAACATCCTATGGTTCGTCTGTACTCTTTCTCGTGAATAATCTTCTCGGTTGGAGCCTTGGACAGTTTCAGGTTCATGTCCATCGGTACACATGAGGGATTGCAACGGCTCATACCGATTTCTTCTAAAATCTTCAAGGCATATCTTTCTTGTTTGAGTATGATTCCTTCATTGAGTTGTTGAACCTTAATCCCAAGATAGTATGTTAAAGCACCGAGATCACTCATCTCAAAGCTTGCAGCCATCTGTTTCTTGAACTCAAGTATTGAACTTAACGATGAACCTGTGACTAGTAGATCATCAACGTAGACTACCACAATAAGAAGGTCTTTATCCGTTCCTTTTTGGTATAGAGATGGTTCCTTCAAGCACCTGTGAAACTTCAAATCCCGAAGGCTCTTGTTTAACTTGGCATTCCACGCCCTAGGTGCTTGTTTTAGACAATAAATAGCTCTATTCAACTTATAGACTTTGTCTTTGCTTGAAACCACAAACCCTTCTGGTTGTGTAACATAGACTTCTTCTTTTAACTCTCCATGAAGAAATGCTATCTTTACACCTAGGTGATGTACTTCCCAAGTATTAGAGGCCACTAAGGCAATGACAAAGCAAATAGTTTCAATACGAGCTACTGGAGCAAATACCTCTTCATAATCAATCCCATATCGTTGAACGTACCATTTTGCAAACAGACGTGCCTTATACTTGTTGATGTTGCCATCCGAGTTACATTTCACCTTGAACACCCATTTTAGACCTATCGGCTTCACTCCCAAAGGTATATCAACAAGCGTCCACGTTTTATTTTTCTCTATAGAATTCAGCTCCTATTTGCACGCATCTACCCAGACTTTTGTATCATTTGCTTTGTTCCAGCTCCATGGTTTGTCATTTACTATCATCATCAATCGTTCGCTTTCTTTCTCCGCCATAAGTACATAATCATCATATCGTATGGGCATGCTTCTTGTCCTGTTCGACCTTCGTAGCTGTGGAGAAGCACATATGGTTTCTTCTTCTTCCGAATCATTGCCGACTTCGTGAACATGCTCTTCTATCTCGGGTCCATCCTCACTCACGCCTCAGGTTTCTTGACTGATTTCCGAGTGATCTCCATCTTCCCTCCAGTTGAATTCAAACATCTCCGATCCTTCTTTGACACATTTTCCAGCGTCCCAGCTCCACGCTTTGGTCTCATCAATTTTTTCATCGCGGCTTACTGTAACTCTTTTGTTGGTGGGATCATATAGATGGTAAGCCTTCGCTCCGGGTTCTATTCCTAGATGTATCAATGTCCTAGATCTATCATCTAGCTTTTTTCTTCCAGCAGCTTCGGTTCTAGTATACGCTATACACCCAAACACTCTAAGATGTCTGAGGTTTGGCTTCTTACCCTTCAAAGCATCATATGGTGTTCTTCCTTTTAGAGATCTTGTTGAAATCCTATTGATTAAGTAGGTAGCATGTCTTACAGCTTCTCTCCATAGATAGTTTGGTAAACTTTTGTGTTTCAAGATACTTCTTGTCATTTCCATTAGAGTTCTATTTCGTCTTTCCACTACTCCAATCTGTTGTGGAGAATAGGGTGCTGTCAGGTGCCTTTGGATTCCATTTTTATCGCAGAAATCTTGAAGTTCAGAAGACAAGAATTCTCCACCTCTGCCGGTTCGAAAAGTTTGAACCTTTTCTCGTGTTTCTTGTTCTGCAAGCAACTTGAATGTTTTGAATTTTTCGGCAGCTTCTCCCTTTTCCTGTAACAAGATAGTCCACATGTAGCGCGTATGATAATCGATTAACAAAAATATGTACCTCTTGTGGGCTGGTGTTCTTGGTGTAATAGGTCCACACAAATCTCCATGAACAAGTTCAAGCGTTTTGATGCTCGATATGTAGTTGCTTGCGGAAATGGCTTCCTTGACTGCTTTCCCAATAAGCATGACACACAGCTCTCCTTATTCACCATGATGTTGGGAATGCCGGAGACTAAGTCTCTATTGATCATCATCTTCATTGTATCGACATTGACATGCCCTAGACGAGCATGCCATTTTGATGAGTCGGTTAGTGAGCTTAAGAAACACTTAAGATTATCAACCTCTAATGTGACCTTGTAAAGGCGGTTTCTTGACCTTGTTGTTTTAATCATCAGCCTCCCTAATCGATCGTAGAATACTAACTGCTCTCGCTTCATTCAAACTTCACAACCCACTTCCGTTGCTTGACCAAGGTTCAAAATATTTGATCTTAAACTTGGTATGTAATATACGTTATTTAAGATCTTCCTTTCTCCACCTTCAACAACAAACTTAACCGAACCTTTTCCTTCAATACTGACACGTGAATCATCCCCAAATCTTACCTTTCTCGTAACCGTTCTGTCAAGTTCATAAAAGAATGTTCTATTCCCACTCATATGGTTGCTTGCACCATTATCAAGATACCATACGTTTGTCGTATCTAGGTCAGCTTCAAACATACTCGGCTGTACATTTTCTTCATTGAGATAGACTACTTCATGTACCATTAGTTCATCGGCCTTGTGTGTGTCTTCTTCTTTCTTTTCAACCGCTTCTTGTAGCTTAAGTAATCTATCTGGATAATCGGAGGCAAAGTGTCCAAGTTTATCACATCAATAACATGTGATATTTGAGGCATCTCTCTCCCAATCTTGTCCTTGCCTGTTCCAGCCATTCTGATATGTTCCACGACCTTGGTCTCTTCCTCTGCCGCGACCAGCTCGTCCCCTTCCTCTTCCTCCTGATTTTTCTTGTTGAGAGTCAAAGATAGTATACATAAGCTTGCTTTGGTCTTCTTGGTTATCATCCACTTCTTCTTCCGCGACTCTTTCTTCGTACGCTTTAAGTCTCCCTACAATATCTTCGAAACTGGTGGAATTGAGATCAAGTACCTGCTCAAAGGATGCAACTATATGTATGTACTTCTTGCGTGGTAGGGTTTTACGAAATTTCTTGACGATCTTCGGTTCATCAATTGTCTCTCCTAAGGTAGCTGATTTTGCGGTGATTTCAGCGAGCCGTCCTACAAACGCATCAATATTATCGTCTTCCTTCATCTTTAGTTTGTCAAACTCAGCCATTAGAGTTTGTATCCTCGCCTCTTTCACTCTATCGGCTCCAACATGTCGGGTTTTGATTGCATCCCATATAGATTTAGATGTGTCTAGATTTCCTACTTGAAGAATCAAAGTTTCAGGAATTGATTGAAATAATAAGGCAATAGTTATGTTATTATTTTCGTCACTTTTGGTTCCGGGGTCAATGGTTTCCCAAACTTTATTGACTTTGAGGATTATCTTCATCCTCATGGCCCAAACAGTGTAGTTGCTGCTGTTAAGCATGTGCTTTAATTGAAGAGGGGCCGGTCTTGCTGATTTTGATCTTCGTGTCTTCGTCCTTCTTGTCTCTCATCGCCGATTTTAGTCTCACTTCTTTGTACGAGTTGCTGGGGCTTTGTCTGTTACGGTGTGAGTTGCTTTTGAGCAAGACTTCTCCTTCGTTGCACAATTTGATTGAACAAAGCTCTGATACCACGTATAAGAAAATAACTCTTTCTTATTAAGTTAAGGGAAAACTAACCTCAAAACCTTAACTCTCAAATCTCATAAGTTGTGCTACATCTTAGCACCTCCTTATATAACTTAGACAAACCTAAGACAAATGGAAAACTAACTTATTTGGATAACTCCCAAAAACAACTTTAACATATATTTATATGACTCTTAAATATAGTCGATTTCCATTTCTTTTCATATCTTGGACTTAAAGATTATGTCAATATACGCATCCACAATGGCTATGCAGAATAGAGGGATCACAGAGTTCTGCTGATGTGCAAGGTCGAAAAGATGCATGTACCGCAAAAATCACTTCATTAGTACGATCAACTTGGATAGGTGTAGGATGATGAGAATCCTCATATTGAATCACGGCTTAGTAAGCTTCATTAATTTAGGAAAAAGGATCTAGTGACATCAAGGAAGTCTTCACAGCTCCAATAATTGTTTCATCGAAAGCCATGAGAAACTGGTGAAGTTTATCTTCCTCTCCCTCCTTTGCAATTCATTCCAACATTTGGGCCCGTTGGAAATCAGCAAGACTCGTCCAAATCTTTGAGAGTTTCCGAAGTAAGTTTCAACTGTGATACCTTTTTGGTGACAATTAGCGGGCACATTCCTTAGGCAATGAACCCCCTGTGCATTCTTCACAGAAAAGCGCTTCTAAATTTGAGACCACAAATCTGAAGCAGTCGTGAGCTTGATCCAGGAAACGACCATACCATAATTGGCCCACCAATCCTCTAAATTATCAAAATAATCAGCATACTTTAGAATTGAACCATCAATGAAGCCAATTTTTTATGTGCTCACAAACAATAGTAGACGTTGAAGGCCCATTCATCGTAATTAGGTCCCTTAAGTAGTGGGAGGGAGATAATGGCACTGGGATTATCTTATGAGTGAAGATTATATGGATTGATTCACCGGTGAGGGAAGATCATATCGATTGATACACCGGCGAGGAGCTTTGCTTGGGATCGAGTTTCAGTAGAGGAGTTTGAATTATCAATCATCGCGAGAAAACACAAAATTTAAGATAAACAAAATAGGAGTCCCTGATAGAGAAATCAAGAATGCTAGAGTTTGGAGATAATAATCTTAACCAATAACCAAAAATTAGGTTATGGTTCTAATACACAACAAGGAGCTAAGAGTTGTGTAAAAGATTTCTCGTACGTTATTTGAGGGATAAGTTGCACCGAGACGGGTACGGGGACTGAAAACGGGGACGGGAACGGGGATTTAAAACGGAAAAACTCAAAATTTATAGAAGCGGGGACGGCATGAGTATGTAATATGTATATATATATATATATAAGTTACTAGATGTACGTCCTTGGTAAGAAAAGTCAGGGGGCGCGAAAGGACTAAGGATTTCTCTATGAGAAATTGTGTTCTTTATTGATTTTAAAGTTGGGTGCCTTGTTACATGGCTCCAAGGGGACCTTATATAGGGGTCATAAGACCGACTTACTTAAAGAAAAAAGGAAAATATGGGTTGCAGCCCATTAAAAAAAAAGAAATAAGAATAATGGCAAATTACAAAAAAATGACAAATTTCTAATTTAGTGTTTTGTTACCTTTTTTAATGAAACTAAAAGGACAAATTTAGACTAGACCGTCCCCAAAAACCACTCAACGTCTCCAATTTTAAGAATGGGATGGAGACGTCTTCAAACTGTCCCCATGACGTCCCCGTCATGCAAACGTTCCCAAAACGTAAGACGTGATGAAACAGCCGTCCCCGTACTACATAGATTGAGAGAAGGTAAAGCCTCAGAGCATTTATAATGGTGAAAGATTCATTTAATCTTTCATCAATATAATATTAATATTTTTGAGTAGAACTTAGTTTGAGAACCATACATGAATTTTGATCTCTATTGGTGAAAGATTTATTATGTCTCTCATTAATATAATATTAATAAATTTAATGAACCTTTTTCTTGTCGATTATCTATTTTATAAATATATTAATATACTCATTTTAATTTAAAGTATCATTTTTAAATTTGAAATGTTAATAAAGTTTGATATGACTTTAGAGTTTAAACATTTTTAGGTACTTTACTTTTATTTTAAGAAATTTTTATTAATATATAATTTAAATTATGATAATTTTATTTTATAAATTATTGAAAAGTAAAATTTTAAATATGCCCTTACCACTTAACTACAAGTTTTTTGTCAAGATATATACACTTTAATTAGTATTTACAATTGAGTCTTTATATTTCATAATATTATAGGTTATAAGGGAAGTACCTAAGGATAAACCCAACTAATGTGCTATTGATTTACTATTTGGTTTTAAATAAAAAACTTTTGTGGAGAGAGCATTGAAAGACAGCTTTAAACTTCACAAATATTTTCAAAAATACCTTTTGAACCAAATTTTCTTTCAAAAATATACATTTTCCTTGATTTATTTTCAAAGAGAAAAATATTTACGAAAAACACATTTTCAAAAGGCATTTGTTGCCGAGGATAGGTGGCCGAGAGGAGTAGTCACTTTACAAATTCTCAAGGCATCAAGGATCGAATCCCTTACTTGCAATAGTAGGAGTGGGCTTTAAAAGCCAGTAGAGTGGTTGACAAAAAAATGACATTTGTTAAAATTACTTAAAAATATGACTTTATAGAAATTTTGTTACGAAAACTTATCTTTCAATGTCGTGATTTATTGTTGTTTAATTTGTAGACGGGACAAAATAGAAACTATCTATTGCAATATATATCCACGTATACACATATAAACTGTAGTTCTTATAATAAGAACGGTACACGTACACAAGCTTTCTTCCATCAGAGAATTACTAGCAACGAATTCGGTTGAATGTTAAAGTGTCATACAACACAATTAACTAATTAGATTCGTAACTTTTTATTATATATATATGTGTTTGTAGATAAGTTCATGTAGAGCTAGTACTCATGGCCGAATCAATTATTGAGCATCAGATATACTCAGAAGTTGAGACAATTAAGAACTCAACACCGATATGTATTTGATCGTTCACCAGAAGCCCCCATGAAGCATTGTACAACCACTTGTGACGGCCACCGGCGGACTTGACTTCAGCCGGATCATAATCAAACCAAGATTCATGGGAATTACAAACATAGAAAAATTAGGGAAGGGTTTATATATAGATAACTAGATGATGTCTCGTGCATGGACTTTTATTTATTTAAAATATTTATATGTCATATTTATTTTCTTTTTGTTTATTTTATAATTTTTTTATTTGTATAGTTAAATTTATTATATATATATTTGATTTAGGTTTTAATGAATGACGATTATAGTATATAAACTTTTTTGACTTGTGTCATTTACGTTTTTAGACCCATGTTTTTTATTAGACTCATATTCATTTAAGTTCTTAAACTCACGTTCATTTAGGATTTTAAATTCGTATTTATTTAGGTTTTTATATCATGTTCATTTATATTTGTAAACATGTGTTTATTTAGACAAATATGGTTCATGTGTTCATTTAGACATTTAAACTTGTGTGTAAAAGTGAAATTGTATTCAATATTATAAAAAGTTTTCAAAATTAGTTCATAGGTTGTATAGGATCATAATTTTTTTTTTGTCAGCTAGCCTACTGACTTTTAAATCCCCTCCTACTAGTGCTTCAATCTCTGGTGCTTTGAGGATTTGTAAAGTGACTACACCACTGGGCCACCTGTCCTCGGCGTATAGGTTCATAGCTTACTCTGTTAAAATTAAACACACATATACCTCTACACAATTATATATCTAATAATATTACTTTTTCATATTTTAATTGATTGTAGAATTTATTGGTCGGTTCAGAAAACTAAAAGAAAGAAATCGTTACTTCTCTCTTCCCTCTTTATTAGCCATTATCATTTCTGTGAAACCTCTGATCCCCTTCTGTTTTTCCAATTTCAGTCTAGATCCTAAATCCTTGTCGTGTATTGAGGTTGAGGAAGATGATGTAGATTTTTGAGACGAGAGCTCCGGAAGTTTATGTTTTTTTCATTTAGTTTTGGGATGATGATGAGCTATGGAATTTGATTTCGAAAGAGGAAGAGTTAAAATTCAATCTTTATGACTCAATCTTAGATGATGAGTTTTTGGTTATGTGTCGTGGAAAGGCTAAAAATTTGTTTTTGGGTTTTCAGATTTGAAGTTTCTGAGTTACAGTCCTTTTGTGTTACCAAAATCATTCAATGTTTTGCTTTTTTTACTTCTTAAATCTAATTATTTAAGATTTTAATTTTGATTATGAACAATTTTGTGAACTTTTGTGCTAGAAAACCATTTTTTATTTTGTTTTTGGACGTCGTTTGTGTGTTGTTTTTTGATTTCTGGGTGTGGTCTGGGTTTTGGTATCATTTGTCAGTGAGTTTTAGAATCTAATTTCACTTGTTTTCTGGGTGTGGTATGAGTTTTGGTGTTTTTCATTGGTGAGTTTAAGCAGCAAATTCTTCAACTTGTTTCTAATGATTATGCAAATGAATCAGTTAACTTCAAATAAATTGATTAAGTCATACATATTTGTTTTGCATACTTATATATGTAATAATCGCAAAATTTTTATTGTAGTTAACAAGGAGTCCACCATCTCACTGGACTTCTCTGTAGCCAGAGATGGAGTCTTGATAACCATATAATTGTGTAACTAGCATGACTATGGCTTGAGTCTGAGTTAGAACATGATTTTCAAAGATTTATGCTTGCGTCTGACTCCATAATTGGGCATGAGTATGTGTTTTGGCGTATTGATTGTGTCTATTTATGTTTTGTGTATTTTGTTTTGAATCAAAGGTTAACCAATAAGTTCTTCAAATAAATTAGTTACCGGATACATATTTGTTTTGCATACTTATATACACAATAGCCACAATACTTTTATTTGTAGTTTAACGACCAGTCCATAATCTCACTGGAGATGAAGACATGATAATCACATAGCTATGTAACTAGCATAACTGGGCATGATTCTGAGTTAGGAAACAATTTTCAAAGATTCATGTTTTGCCTCTCTACTATATTATTGGACCTCAGTATGTGTTTTGGTGTATTAATTGTGTACTTCGTTTTGAATCAAGGGTTCTTAAGCAGTAAGTTCTTTAACTTATTTCTAATGATATATGCAAACGAATCAGTTGACTTCAAATAAATTAGTTATACTAGATACATATTTGTTTTGCATATTTATATAAGTAATAACCGTAAAACTTTTATTTCTAGTCATTTCGTAATTGCAAACATAAAACATGTAGATAAAATTATGAATACATGTTAAATTTATTGTTATCAATAAAACTACAAATTTATTCATAATAAACCAAGATATACGTACATATTGCCTTACTTCGCTTGCGCCCAAGCCGCGTCAAAAGCCCACATATCTCTTCTTAATCAACCACCCAATAACATATGTCCGAAGCTTCCTTATGGAAATCACACTTCTGAGTTGTTAAATATTTATGTACCTTCGTAATCAATTTTCCTCATAGCTTGGTGCACCATATTTGAAAAAAAAATTGCACACTTTTATACTTTGCGGCTAAAAACATTATTATAAACAAATTCATTAACTAATACTCCCAAACCAACCTCAAATTTCGATGTCTTCATCAGAATCATCAAATACGGTGGTGCATCTTGCTTGGGTAGATAAATTGGGACAGTACGCACGTTGACAATACCTACTTTGGGAATAGCCACATCGATGAGATATACCGGATGGCCCCCAACCTCCATTTCTACATGAGAGGATCCTAACCCTATAGCTTCTTCGTATGTGTACGTTATGTTGATGATTATTAATACTTTTGCATGTAAATAAATGTTTTTAAATATATTTCGTTATCAATAAAAATATATACATACAGTCAGTATGGTTGTTTGATCTATGTAAACGTGGGTCCTTTTTCTATTATAACAATATATGGCTCAATTATAATAATAGTTTTAAGAATATTAAAATAATATCTAAAAAGTAAACTTAATAAATGGACCATTTTTGCTAGTAAATGATTGAATTTGTTGAAGGTCAATTTAGTATATATATTTATGGGAACTATGCCTAGTCTTTTTTTTTTTGGCAACGGCATATGACATAACAAAAATAGATAGCAAAGAAGACAGAGATCGTCATCGATCATAAAGAAACTCTCTGGCCCGTCGTGCTAGAGAATCCGCCTTATGATTGAGGGATCGTGGGATAGCTGATAAGGAGAACTCTTGGAAGAAAACCCGCAGCCGCTGAAACTCCTCCTGATAAGACATGAAGGCTGGCCAATCATACGCGAAATCCAGAATTCGTACTACCGTCTCACAATCAGTCGCAATCTCCACTTCTGTGATGTGAAGGGCCTTTAGACATTCCATCGCCCAAATCACTGCTTCTATCTCTGCGTGTGTGGCCGAAAGGCTCCTATGTATACCTTTGGCCCCCGTACTCTCACCTCCCACTGAATCTGAGAAGCAGTACCAACCTAGTCCAGAGTATCGGTCAGTAAGCTTCCAGGATGCATCCACGTAGCACTTAAAGCCTGTGAAATGCGAATTGGTTGTGGTGGGGAAAGCTAAAAGAGATTTCCTTATATAAGAACATCTTATGGCAGGAACTTTATGTTGCGTTTCACTATGACGCGCTTGTTTCCATTCCAAGTAATCTGCTTCAGCTTTACTTAGAATGATACGAGGATCCATATCTCTATTAGAGAAGCGGAAAGAGTTTCTCACTTTCCAAATATGCCATAATATCCACGGAAATATAGTAATAGAACCATTTCCCAACATTTGCCCAGAGAGATAATCCAGATTACCGGGAAAAGTACCAGGCTCTCACGGTATACTCGATAGTGCCCATACTTGTAGTGCCGGTGGGCACAAGAAAAGCAAATGATTTATAGATTATGGATTCTCTTCACATCGCAGGCAATGTGAGTCGCCGAGAATCCCTCTTCGAACCATATTTCCATTTACTGCCATACACCCTGACAAAGCTTGCCAAACAAAATGTCTAATCTTATTTGGAAAATTAAGAGCCCAAATGATCTTGTACAAAGCATCAAAGGATGGCCCAAATTTGTGGTGCCCTAGTGTGGCGAGCTGTTCTGCCACCTGATATCCAGATTTAACCGAATATCGTCCGGTGGGTGTGAAATACCATGCTCATCTGTCAGGGTGCCTCCTCCTAGGCACCGGGATCCCAAGAATTAATTATACATCATCCGAGGCAAAATATTGTCAAATTAGTATCTCCTTCCATTTTCCGGCATCCTGATCAATGAATTGATCTACTGTGAGCTCAGGGAATAAGATCAAATTTACCCCAGTAGCTGGCCATGGAGCCAAGTCCGGTATCCAGGGGTCCTTTCGAACCTGAATAGATCTCCAATTTTCCGAATGTCCCCACTCAGAATCAAACTTTTTGCAGATAGAAGACTGCGCCAACCATACGATGACAAAGGTTTCAGCGATGCCTCCATTACACCCTGATCTTTGTAATATCGACCTCTAAAGACTCTCGCTAGTAATGAATTTGGGTGTTCCAGGAGACGCCAAAGTTGTTTACCCAACATGGCTGTATTGAAAACCTCCGAATCCCTAAAACCAATACCTCCCTCCAGTTTTTGTTCACATAACTTATTCCAACTTCGCCAGTGAATCCCCCCAGAGATTCCCGACGGCGCCCACCAGAAATTGGCTATCGCTGATTTATGGTTTGGATAACACCCCTTGGTAGTCTATAACAGGCTATCACATATGTCGGTATGGCTGTTAGTACTACCCTAATCAAAACCTCTTTACCAGCTTTTGATAAAAATATGGCAGACCAGTTCCCAATCCTAGCAAGCAACTTCTCTCGCACATAGGCAAACACTTTCGTCTTGGCTCCCCCAAGATTTTCCGGGATACCTAAGTACATCCCCATCCCGCCTGGCTGATGTATACCCAGTATCTGTTGAATCTCCATTTGCACTGAAACAGGGACCAACTTTCCAAATTGTATTAACGATTTCTCAAAATTTATTTGTTGACCAGAGACCCTCTCGTACTCCTGTAGAATACACAGGATCCTATTGGCCTCTTCTGTCGTGGCCTTACAAAAAGATAGACTATCATCCGCAAATAGCAAATGAGAGACTGATGGACTGGACCTTGCAATCGACAGCCCTGTAATCAATTTTCTATTTTCTGCCAATGCCAATTTCCGCACCAACCACTCTGTGCAGAGAATAAATATGTATGGTGACAACGGATCCCCTTGATGCAACCCCCGCTTGGGCACAATACGGCCCCCAGGCTTCCCATTCACAATCACAGAATATTCCACCATGGTGATATAAAACATAATGCATTGTACCCATTTATGACAGAAACCCATCTTGTTTAATAGGGATATAACATAATCCCATTTGATCCTATCGTATGCTTTACTCATATCTGTTTTAATGACCATAAACTTATTTTTTACTGCCCCATTTGTGCGCAATGCATGGAACATTTCCTGCGCTATCAGAATATTGTGTGATATCAGTCTCCCAGGTATAAAAGCAGACAGCGTCTCCGAGATTAATCGAGGTAATAAGCGTCTTAAGCGCATAGACAACTTTAGAGATCAGCTTATATCCAATATTACACAAACTAATTGGCCTCAATTCCGACATTCTAGTCAGGCGGGATATTTTAGGAATAAGGCATATAATTGTTTTGTTCAAAACCCTC
Organism: Lepidium sativum; assembly: GCA_023374145.1. Lineage (NCBI taxonomy): Eukaryota > Viridiplantae > Streptophyta > Magnoliopsida > Brassicales > Brassicaceae > Lepidium > Lepidium sativum. The sequence continues at coordinate 68,995 of JAKUCM010003769.1, read as the reverse complement.
TAAAAAAATCCCTGATCCATGAAGTTATTAACCAAAACCAGCATACCTGACTTAATTATATCCCATGAGTACTGATAGAATAAAGCAGGCATACCGTCTGGGCCTGGCGCTTTCCCCGGATCCATCAAGAACAAAGTTGTCTTTACTTCGTCCTCAGATACCCTCCGCATCAACCACTGATTATCTATATATGTGATCTGCTTATCAATAACATCTAAATTTGGCCTATCCACTCCAGGGTTGTCAAATAACTATGTAAAATATATGGACGCCTCGCTAAATAGATCCGCCTCCTTAGTTATCCAATCATTTTGGGAATTTAGAAGACCCACAATCTTATTTCATGCTCGAAGCTGTTGTGTTTGAGCATGAAATTTTTTTGTATTTTCATCCCCTTCCTGTAGCCATTTATTTCGACTCTTTTGTTTCCAGTATGTCTCCTCCTCCACATAAGCTTTTTTTAAGTTGAATGTGGTTTCTAAAATACCAACTTGATCATTACTGGCTGAATATTTAGTCTTCCAAAATCCTTTTTAGCTCCTCTATTTTCTGTCGCCCTGTCGGTATATTCTTACTCCTCCAGTGTGAAATCTCTTTGCGACAACCACTAATTTTTTTTGTGAACACTACATTACGTCGCCCACATGTTCCATTCCAACTTTTCTCTATGATATCCTTTAAACCCTCCTTCCCTATCCACCGTTTATCAAAAATAAATTGATTCCAGCCTTTTACCACTCCATCACTGAACCGTCCTAAAATAGGTTGGTGGTCCGAACCAATTATTTCCAAGTATTCCACCTCCGATGTGGGGAAAAGATCGTGCCATTTTGCATTGCCAAAAGCCTTGTCAAGAACGCATCTTATGACACCATTGTTTCAAACACCCCTCCATGACAAGATGTTTCCTAGTTTTGGGAAATCAATAAGACCACAGTCCTTAATCATCTGATTAAAGTTGTGGAACGTTGACACCCCTCGTAGGGTGCCTCCTTGTTTTTTCATGATTCCCTGACAGTTCATTAAAGTCCCCCATGATCAACCACGGTGTAGACCTCACGATTCCCATCCTCGTTAACCGTTCCCAGACGTAATCTCTTTGGCTCTAAACAGGTTCACCATAGAAAAAAGTGATGCACATCTGATTTCCTTCTAAAACCAGTGTGATATCGATCATATATTTATCCTTATAATTAACGACCACATTCTGGTGATCGGAATAAAATAATGCTAGGCCACCACTTAAGCCTATAGGTTCAATTGTAGTTAGTATTTGAAAACCTAAGTGTAATTTGATTCTCTCTAAGAGAACATAGTTATTCTTAGTTTCTGACAAAAACAAGAAATCCGGTCGAACTTTCTTCCACATATCCCTGAAATAACTAATTGTAACTTTATTCTCAATTCCCTGACAATTCCAGCAAATTGATTTAATATTCATTTAAAAATTATATAGCATAAGGAGCTGTGAACTTGCTCAAATCGCATATTTGGATCCATGTGGGAACTACGCCTAGTCTCTTAATTTTAAATTCTGTCAAAATTTTAATTAGTTTTTGAATAATATGATACTGACTTAATTTTTTCTATTTTAAAATTCTTTTATTTTATTAACACAAATATTTTTTATAAAAATTATTATATTTTAAATTTATACATTTAAAATTTAATGTGAGTCAATAAGTTTTTAATTTTCAAGGAGTATGAAACACAACTTTTAATCTTAGAATTAATCACGAATTAATCTTTTATTTAAATAGAAGAATATTAGTTAAACTACTAGGATAAGCTGTAAAATTTTAAGATAATTATTATGGATATTCGTTTTGATAAGCTAAATATTAGAAATTAGTTATAATAACTTAAAATTTTATCTCGAAGTTGTTGATCAATGGTATGATCTCTGGAGGTGTTTTATTATACAAAAAATAATTAAGTAATCGTACAGGTTATACTTAACTACATAAAATATTTATAGAAATTATACGAAGAAATGTTATTTAATATGCTAGAATGATTAAATAATCATATATAGGTGATAAAAATAGTAAGGTGGTATCATCATACAATAAAATATGGGAAAATTTTAAAAATGCCTCTTAAGCCAAATTTTTCAAAAATACTCTCCTGCTTTGTTTCACTTCTAAACGAAAATAGTATCTTTGTAGAGGGGTATGTTGAAAATGACATTTTCTCTAAAAAAATTCGTAAGATAATATATTCATAAAGAAACTAATTCATTCATACCGATAATAACAGGAATTTTAAAATTCAAAACTAACTAATGATAAGTTTATCGATTACCAACTGAATTCTTTTACACAATATAAGATATTAGAAATGTATATGACACATATTAAGGCAATATACATTCATACTAATTATTATTATTTTCGGAATATAAAAGTTAAAAATAACTAATGATATTCCCCTTATATATATATTTTATATTGTTATCTAACTATCTAATTAATTAACATATATAAAACGGTACTCAAAAGAAAATATTATGTGCAAGTGGCATATAGTCTAGTGGCATGTGGTAAGTCCACAAGAGGCATGTGCACTTGTACATTCTTGGATCGAGTCTTCCTGCTTGTATTTGCAAGAATTTGACTAATGGGCCGGCCATTTGTGGTCCAATATTGACAAAAAGAAATATTATGTGTTTATAATTTTATCATAGTGTCTTTGTAGTTAAAAAGTTTGTAACAATAGTTCTTATACCAAATGTACTAAAATAACATGTAACCATGAGCATAATACCTAATATCCAAAACCGAAACTGAAATCAACCCGAAAAAAGGAACCGAAGTTGAATGTGTCCTAAATCTATATATGTAAAAAACTGAATTCAAACCTGAATTAGAACCAAACCAAGAATCTAATGGCTACATATATACTTTATTAAATGTAATTTTTTAAAGAATTGTTTCTATTAAATTTATTAGTTTTGAATATAAATCTAAATAGAAATATTCGAACATGATTTGTACCCGAACCTAATCCAAACCGAATCCGACACGAATAAAATTAGCTAAATAAGTTTTGAATTTCTGGAGCTGAAAAACCGAAAACTTAAAAAAGTTCGACCCAAAGCCAAATGGGTACATGGATACTTAAACTTAATATAGTGTTTAAATTAATATTACATTATATAGGGGATATATTAAATCTAAAATATAGTGTTAAAACTTAGGAAAATGAAATTACAACATATGTATAAGGCTAAGTAGCCGATGTGTTGTCTATCTCATAAACATTAACTAAAATCTTTCCAACCATCCAAAAATGTCAACTCCATTGGAAAAAATCAGTTGTTTTTTTACTCATCTTGTTTCTCTTCTTTCTTTTTGTGAAAGTTTCACATGCTCGTTTTCTGATACTTTTGAGTCGGACACGCATCACATCACAAGTAGGAAATCAACACATACGGCATCAATTTATTTATGCACCATTATATATAATTTTAAGGAATCAACTTGTTCAGGGTGATTATTTTTCTGTAAAAAGGCTTGTTGCTATTTCTTGAGATAGATATGCAATTAGTTATAGCTCAACAAAATTTGAAGAAGAAAACAAATTTATTTTGCTAATGAGATGAGATGACGCCACCACACACAATTAATAAAAAATTTATAACTAACATATTACTTTCACATAATCAAGAATCTTCTTAATTAGAGAATGTCGGTTAATAAATATATCTATAAGATTTCACATTATGTACTCAAAATTTAATGTTTTCCTATCAAGAATTAATATTCTTGATTAGAGAATGTTTAATGTTTAATGTTTAAAATTTAAAATTTAATGTTTTCCTATCAAGAATCTTCTTGATTAGAGAATCTTCTTATTAGAGAATGTGATTATTATTTTAAATTATAATGTTTTCCAATAAAAAAATTGTTTATAATATTTCTTCAGTCAAAAAAATTAATACAGCATGCTAATTAAATTAATGTTATATTTTATTATATAAAATTTTTATTAGATTGAATTTAATATTGTTATGTAGATAATAATAATAATCAGTTATATAATCAAAATTATTATTTTATTATTATAAAATGTATAAATATTATGTGAATACTATTTCTAGTAACAACACTTTCTAGTTTAAAACAGACCAATTGAGCAAATTATAGCTACAATTTGAATATATAAGAAATTCCTATGTAAACTTGTCCATAATTTATATTATAATATATTTTACCAAATTCTTTTTAATTTTTTAGCTTTCATTTCTTTGATATAGTAAATTTTTGTTTTTATTTAATTGTTGTATCTTTATGTATTTAGATTAAAACAAATTTTTATAAGTTAGAATTAAAAATAAAACTAAATGATAGTGTGTAGATAAAGATATTAACAATAATCAGCTAAAGAATCTTATCAAAAGAATTTTTTTTTAATTATTGTAAAAGATACAAATCTTTTAAAACTACTGTTTTATTATATATAGAGATGTGAAAAGTTTAGAAATAAAAAATAAATATATTAAGTGAGTGTTTGAATGGATCAAAAAAGTTGAGGAATATATCTCTGAAGATCGATCAGTCAATTTGAGAAACAGATTGTTGAAGTTTGATAAGACATTAAATGCGAGATTAGAGATGGGGTAAAGTAGCAATGTAAAAAGGAATCAAGAAGTCATCATAATTGAAGTTAGAGATTGATTGTGTGTCCAAGACAAGTTGTTCCTGAAAAGAAGTTGTTCAAGCCAAAAAGTTGTTATCAAGAAGTGGTTGTCTGAACTCTTTCTCGACAAGAAGCGGTGTGTTGACAAATGGTTGTCTGAAGACAAGCGACTGTGTGAAGTCAAGTGGTTGTGTGGAGGGATTGTCTGAAGATAAGTATCTAATACACATATCACGTTGCTGAGGTGGACGAGTAGATGAGCTAGAGAACGAGCTCGGCAAGTAACATATCAGCAATATTAAGTATTACCTAAACCAAACTCCACCAATGTCTATTACACTAATCACTAGCTCCAACAAACTCCACCAATATCTACGACACTAACACTTAGCTCTACCACACTTTACCAAAGTTCACCATATTTTGCCAATATTTACTCTACCTCCACCAAACTAAACTACATAGTTTACAAATTATAGCAAACAAAATACCTGGTTCGCAGCGAGGGTACGTGGTCTAGATGATTTGGGCAGCACATCCTCCATATATTAATCTAATCGTTGCTTTTATCGGCCTCGATTGCTTTGTCCAAAATTTGACTTACGTTATCTTCATTCAGATTTATGATGGCAACTAGGAAATTATCTTGAGTTGACTCCAAATCCATATAAGGAGTTTGCATTAAAGTTTTCAGCTGACTACAACCTCTTGATTCCTAACAATTTTCAATGTTGTGGACATAGAGTTAGAGGTTTTCTGATTTTTAAGCATTCATTCCTTGTGCAAGCAAAAAGAGAAACAATGTAAAAACTACCAAAATTTACCAAGATCACCAACAATTTAAGAACTACCAAACTATCTTTGGATTATGAAGCCTTAGTGATGGGGAAAGAGTTTGTGAGGTTTGCTGCTCCTCAATGATATGTTCCTTCTGGAATCAAACAAGCAATATAGTTAGTCTGCCAAGCTCTACCACAGCCAACTAAGATCAACCAAACGAACCTCTAGTTTTTGAGAGGGTGTTAATGTTGGGGAAGGTTGTGAGGTTTGCTACTCCTCATGATTTCGTTCCTTCTGCAATCCCGTTAGATAGTAAGTCATCCAAACTCTACCAAACTCCACAAAAGATCTACTAAACCATTATATAAATCAACCAAGCTCTACAAAATAACTACCAAACTTACCTCTACATTTTTAGAGGGTGCTAATGATGGGGACAAAGGTTGTGAGGTTGGTTGCTACTTAGAAATCCTTTTCTTCTGGAAAGAAAATGTAATACTGTTAGTACAACTAACTCCACCAATCTCTACCATATTGTAACTCATACATATTTATTAGCTCTGTCAACGAACTACCACAGTCAAAATAATACACCAAAGCAATTCACCAAAGAAAGATAAAGTAAACATTATTCATGTCTATATCATGTTATCAACAAAGTGTACCAAACGCTGCCATAGAGTTTACAAAGTCTACACCATATATATCCAATTAATACAACATAATTGGGTCATTGATATGGTTTAGTCATAATCAAATACACTCTTACGTATCGATTTCTGCCAAACTGAGGCCTCAATACCTTATTTTTGGGTCTCACTTCCACGAAACTGACTGTCATCCACAGCTGACTTCGTAGGCTCTTCCAAGCTTATCACCACCTTCGATGGTTTTGTCTCCAACACCTTAAGGAGGCGTTAATTGATCGAGTTCTGTTGTGATATAGCTTCCTCAAGCCTACACAGTCGCTCATTCATCACCCATGGTATACTATTTTCTCCTTTAGTCTTACAAGCCGTTCGGACGTGTGATATACCTCGTTTATACCGACTTATAGCTTACTAATTCATATGTTTTCTTTAGTCTTTTTTGTGTTTTTAGATTCCTTTCAGGTACAAACGCAAGGATACTTTGGATTCCACATGCTGAGCAAGATTGGAGCTTAACTTTGGATTTTTCTACTATGAGATAAATGATCGATCGATTAACACCAAGATCGATCGATCACAACTTTAAAAGAGAAACTATGCTCAATCCATTGATCGACTTCTCATGCCTGACACGATCGACCTCCATCCATCTATCTCTTGCGCACGATCCACTGCACGACCAAGCACTCAGAGATCGATCAAGCTATTTAACAAGAAGTTACGCACGATCCTTTGCACGATTTGGAAGCTTCAAAATAGAATGAAGAAAAATTGATCGATCAATCAGTTGAAGGATTGATCGATCAATGATCCTGCGAGTTCGGTTTACTCTATATATTAGGTCAAAACACGTTTTTAGGGAGAGTTTTGAGGATATTAAAAGACTTACAGAATTTTATTGTAACTAGGCCTGAGCATAATATCCGAAACCCGAACCCGATCTGAAATACCCGAACCCGAACCAAACCAAAATCTATAAAATACCCGAACGGGTTTTACATTATGAAAATACGGGTACCCGAATCCAATCGGGTAAAACCCGAAACCCGAACGGGTACCCGAAATACCCGAAATATATAATATATTTACACAAATATTTATATATATATACTTATAGTTACACAAATATTTAAATGTAAAATCTAATCAATTTATAATCAATATAACATTATAAAACTAAAATATTAAATAGTTTAATAAGTTGTGATTTTTTAAACTGTTTTTTTTATAAATATTTTGATTAAAAAATTAGCTAAGAAATTCGGATAACCCGACCCCGACCAGAAATTTGATACCCGAACCCAACCCTAACCCGAAATTTAATACCCGAACGGGACCCGGACCCGCGAAAAATACCCGATCGGGTCTTAGATTGGTAAACCCGAAATACCCGAAACCCGAAAGACCCAATCCGATCGGGTCCAGGTACCCGAATGCCCAGGCCTAGTTGTAACCTATAGGAGAATATTTCGGATCTCTACACCATTGGACAAGAATTTCTAACCCTATATTCTATCAATTTTGAGTTTTCAATGAATTTCTTTACAATTGCTTGCTTGTTCTTTATTTCCATGTCTGAGTAGTTCATAGTCAAGTTTAGGGTATTCTAAATATCTTAAGGGACATAAGGGTGAGGAACAAATAGGTTTTAAATATGGAATCTCAGCCTAGAAACATGGTTAATGCTTAGATTAGAGTAGCTAACTAATCTATGATCATAGGTTACTTATTATCCCTGAAGTGTAATAAGAATCAGAATCTTTCTAGGTAAGCAACTCCTTCACTACCAACGAGAGTTGATGCTAGGTTGGGTTGTGGACACTTAAGAACTGTTAATATTGCATGGTTAGAATTTTAGAACAAATGAGAGTTAGGATCTATAGGATCTAAGCATAGTGATTATCGTTGCGAGAGTAGGTTAGTCAATTGCTATTTCCGATTCGAGAACGGAACTGAACTTGCTTGAATAGATTCTTCATCCTAACCTTGATTTCCTTATGAATTCCCTAAGCTTGATGTTTTTTAGATATTTTTTACATTAAATTTCTTAGTTACAATCGATTCCAATCAAAATATCCATCGACTTAGCTCTAGTTAAATAATTTAATCGTTAGTGTGATAATTGGTCTTCGTGTATTCGATCCTTAAGTACTATTTCATTTGATGTGCACTTGCAGTAGGATATAGGGTAATAACTCATCTTATCAAGTTTTTGGCGCCGTTGTCGGGGACCAATAACATTACCTTTCGATTATTTATTGAGTTAGAGACTAAGACACCTTTGTTTACCTTTTGTTTTTCAGGTTTGATCTTATAATGGCTGATAGAGAGGAAAGCATAGCTGATTCTACAAGTCAGCTATATTAGAGCAGTTAAAGCGAGATATTAAAGAGCTGAAACGAGAAATAGATGCTAGGAAAGAACATATGCCAAGAAGAGCTATCAGTGAAATAGAAAATCCTCACAACTACTATCAATGTCAATCTGTGATTTCTGTTAGTATACATGAGGGTTGCATTGATCATGAGTTGAGTCCGGCTTTGATAGCATTGGTTAGACAGTTTACCTTTCACGGTATCCCTGCTGAAAACCCTATAGATCATCTTGAAAACTTTGAGGAAATCTGTAGTACAACAGCACCTAGAGGAATCCCTGAGGACTATGCTAAGTGCAAGGTTTTCAAGTTTTCTTTGGAAGGAAAGGGGACCAAATGGCTTCAGTCTTTACCAGCACGATCGTTAACTTCATGGGAACAAGTTAGAAACAAGTTTCTAAATCACTTCTTTACCAAGAAAAGACTGCTAAGTTGAAGAACCAGATTTCAAACTTTCATCAAAGAGATGATGAGTCTTTTGGAGAAGCATGGGATAGGTTGAAAGGATGTAGAAGGGATTATCCACACCATGGTTTCAGCGATGAATAAGTTCTGAAATTCTTCTATAGCTGATTGAGTTGGAGTTTCAAGAAGCTACTTAATGCTTCGAGCAAGCTTCTTCTATAGTTGACCTTGAAAGGAGCTTTAGTTAGTGCACAAATAGTTCAGCCACCAGATAGGCAATTACCTTTTGAGATTATGTGTGATGCGAGTGACTATGTAGTTGGAGCTATTTTGGGCCGGAGAAAAGATAAGAAGTTGCATGTAATCTACTATACTAGCCGAACATTTGATGATGCTCAACGGAAGTATGCAACGACAGAAAAAGAATTTTTGGCTATCGTTTTTTCTTTTGAGAAGTTCAGATCTTATCTTGTCGGTTCTAAGGTTATTGAACACACTGATCATGCTGCTCTGAAGTATCTCCTTTCCAAGAAAGATGCTAATCCTAGGCTGTTTTGTTGGGTGTTGTTGCTGCAAAAGTTTGATCTTGAGATCAAAGACAAAAGAGGCGTAGATAATGGAGTTGCAGACCACCTTCGAGACTACGAATTGACGATTCCATTCCCCTTGATGACAGCTTATGGGAAGAGCAAGTTTATCGTATACTATCTGCCCTTAAAGAGCTCGTCAGTTGCCTATTGATCCTCCTCGTGTTCCAGGTACTCCATGGTTTGCCGATTTTGCCAACTATCTCGCTGCAGATGTTAACCCTCCTGAGTTTCATGGTTACAGGAAGAAGAAGTTTCTAAGGGATGTCAGACGATACTACTGGGATGCTCCATACCTATACAAACAATGCTCTGATGGCATTTTCAGAAGATGTGTTTCTGAAAACGAGATTCTCGGTATATTGTTTCATTGTCATGGTTCTTCATATGCAGGTCACTTTGCTACCTTCAAGACTGTCGTAAAAGTTCTTCAATCAGGTTTCTGGTGGCCTACGATGTTTGATGACACATACTCCTTTGTTTCATCATGTGACTCTTGTCAGGGACAAGGTAACATAAGTAGAAGAAATGAGATACCACATAACTTCATTCTCGAGGTTGAGGTGTTTGATGTTTGGGGAATCGATTTCATGGGACCTTTCCCTATATATTTTGGGAACCAATACATACTTGTTGCTGTAGATTATGTATCTAAGTGGGTTGAAAAAATAGCTAATCCAACCAATGACGCCAAAGTGATTATGAAGATGTTCAAGCATATCATATTTCCTAGGTTTGGTGTTCCGAGGATTGTGATTAGTGATGGTGGTTCTCATTTCATTAACCAAACATTTAACAATCTGCTGAAGAAGTACGAAGTTCACCACAAGGTTGCTACACCATATCACCCTCAAACAAGTGGTCAGGTTGAAGTTTGTAATCGAGAGATCAAGAGCATTCTGCAGAAAACCGTTTGTGAAACAAGGAAAGATTGGTTGACTAAGTTGGATGATGCTCTTTGGGCTTACTGAACTGCTTTCAAGACACCATTAGGATCAACTCCGTTCCATCTGCTGTATGGTAAATTCTATCACCTTCCAGTCGAGCTCGAATACAAGGCTAATTGGACTATCAATCATCTCAACTATGACATCAAATATGCCTCAGAAAGACGGTAGTTGCAGATACATGAACTTGAAGAGATCACACATTTGGCTTATGACAACTCGAGAATTTACAAAGAACAAACAAAGGCTGCACATGATAAACGTATCCTTAACAGAAGTTTTGCTCCAAATGATAAAGTTCTGTTTAAATCTCATTTAAAACTCTTTCCTGGTAAGCTTAGGCCAAGGTGGTCCGGTCCTTTCACCATCAAGGAAGTAAGACCGTATGGAGCTGTAGTTCTGCTCAATGAAAAGGGAGAAGAATTTGTAGTTAATGGACAGAACCTTTTTAGGTAAGCAACTCCTTCACTACCAACGAGAGTTGATGCTAGGTTGGGTTGTGGACACTTCAGAACTTTTAATATTGCATGGTTAGAATATTAGAACCAACGATAGTTAAGATCTCTAGGATCTAAGCATAGTGATTGTCGTTGGAGAGTAGGTTAGTCCATTTTTATTTCCGATTTGAGAACGAAACTGAACTTGCCTGAATAGATTTCTCATCCTAACCTTGATTTCATTATGAATTCCCTAAGCTTGATGTTTTTAAATATTTTTTACATTAAATTTCTTAGTTACAATCGATTCCAATCAAAATATCTATTGACTTAGCTCTAGTTAAATAATTCAATCGTTAGTGTTATAATTGGTCTTCGTGGATTTGATCCCTAAATACTATTTCGTTTGATGTGCACTTGCAGTAGGATATAAGGTAAAAACTCGTCTTATAAACATGTTGACATGATCAAATTTTATCACGTCAAAAGCCTGCTTCATGGGCTGAAACATTTCTAACATCATGTTATTCTCGTCCCATTGTTTTTTGGCTTTAAAATTTTTCCTCTCTTTCTTCTCCAATATTTCTTTATCTTTTTCCCTAACCACCTTCTGAAATTCAGCAAGTCATATCAAGTTGTAACTCCTAAGTCTCCTTTGCCTTTGGACTATCGTGAGCCTTATTCTTCTCAATAGACTTCTTCTTCCATTGCTTCTCTGGCATCTTTGATTTCGACTTTGCCTTCTTTACACTTCAGAGCTCATGTTGGGGCTCATCAGCCTTCCTCTTGTAGAAGCCAGGATAGCCCAAAACATATCATATAATGTTCCATCGAGAATATCTTGGATCATTTTGTCAACTTTGGAATCTCGGGGATCTCCAGACCACTCAAGATATATGTCATCATAAGGCTTTTAGAGAAGGTGCACCACATGAACTTACAAATGAGAAAAAATATAATATGAAACATATACAAGATCTACCAAACTCTACCAGACTAAATATGACGTCCACCAAACTCTACCAGAATATGCCAACGTCTCCCAAACTAAATATAATGTCCATTAAACTCTACCAAAAGTCAACCATAGATCTGTCACACACCAAACCAACATCTACCAAGATCTACCAAAATCTACCTAAGTCCACCATAGTTGTACCACACTCCAAATAAACTTCTACCAAGATCTACAAATTGGGGAAGCTTACCTTGTTCTTTCCGGATGTCTTCTTATCAGTTTCAAAGACATCATCCATATCTATACAACGGCAAGGTCGCAACGCCCACTGCATCAGTGGAATCGGTCCATCTCTTCTACCTCCAGTTATTACTCCTAGATGTGTGATATACTCGAACGCTTATATTAGGAGCACATGCACAAAGTCGTGCACATTCAGCGTTGAAAATGCCAGTGATGGTTAAGAGAGCAGTTTGAGGAGGGACTGAAATGTTACTCTCCCTCAAGGATGACTCTCGAATCTTTCTAGATTTATCACCAATTTGGCAAAGTAAATTGGGATCCTACCATTGGTGTGCAAACCAAAAATAGCAACATACAACACCACCATCAACCCCACCATCTTCCTCATAGCAAGAGACGAATCCTTGGATCACTTTAATCCTTGCATCCCTTTAACATGTAACAAAGAGAAAGCCAAAAAATCTACGAACCTATACACATTAGCAAACTAAGATTCGTGACAAACCCACAAATTCAACCAAAATCTACCAAATTACAAACTAATAAATCAAAACTAGAACCAGAAAATCTAAACCCTAGAACTTGGAACAAATGATTTACCTTGACCAATTGGTGCCTTGAATCAGTTGATATGTAAATCTAGCATAAACCCTAGAAAAATTGAAATGTTAGAGTTTGAAATTTCTAAATCGAAGTAAGAGATTGAAATCCCTAAACATATGTTACATTACCTTCAAGCGCAAGTCCTAGTTGAGAAATTCGAAGAAAAATTCTAATTATGGAAAAGACAAGTTTCGAAGAGTAAGAAGAAGAAGAAGAAAAAAAGTTTATTTGTACTTTTTGGCAGTTTTTTCTGTTTTAGTGGCAGTTTTGTAATTAAGTGGACAACTCATTATTTTTGTGACTTTTCCCACATTTTTTCATATTTTTTGAAGAGCATTTAAGTCATTGGTGTATAATTGTGGAGTAGTTGAATCATTATTTCTTTTTAAATTAGAAAACTTAGATTATAAATTAGATTTTGTCGATCTTATAGTTACTTTTTCATAAGAAGTTGTGGAAACGGGAAAGAGCCGTGGGAATCTTCTACAGCTGTTAGAACATTTTATACGGTATTTAGTGTTTACTTTTTACCAATATGGAATTATTTAGTGGGTCTCATTCCAAATTCCTAGAACTTACGTCCACATTTATTTGTGTACGTTCATGCTTTGTTTTGTTTTTTGTGTGTGTGTTTTTTTGTTATAGTTGGCTTTAATTTCTTAAGATTTTGAAGGTTTAAGAAAAGAAGATAAAAATTTACAAAAAATCTGAGTTATTGTGACAATTGTATTGCAAGTATGAATATTAGTAATAATTTGTGACGTTTTATATATTAATCATTATGACTCTATTCCATAACAATTTGTGACAAAATTGTTACTAGATTTATTCGTCACAAGTATTTTATGACATTTTTATTACCAATATGTATTTGTGACACTTTTATCATAACCGTTTACAAATCGTCACAAATGTGTGACAATATCTTTATTTTGTGATGAAATATATATTATTGTGACAAAATATTACGTATAAATACAATCTTTTCTTGTAGTGAAATAAATCACTTTACAATTTTACATGACAAATTTGTACAAGTAATCTACCAGTACAACAGTCAAGTGATTCCATACATCAGAAACTCCAGGTACGCAAATATTTTTTAGGGAAAAATTGATGGAGACAGCGATAGGGTTTTGGAGAAACTTGGGGACGACACCACCACGGATGAGGTTGGTGAAGGCTTGCACCCGCCGGGAGATCCTTCTGATATAATGGTTCAAACAGTGTTGCATGTGGACGACGAGGTTATGGCTGCAGATCAGATGGTGTTAAGGGCGGAAGGAGATTCTAGGGTTTTAGTGAATCGTAATTCAGATGCAGCTATGGTTGAGGCGGGTGCGACGACCCCTGGTTTGACTCAACCGGTTGCTGCGATGCGGTCATGGTCATTAAAGGTGACATGGCTGTTTGTGAGAGGAGGTGTGTGCACCATATTAAGAAACTCTGAGGAATTTGTGAATGCTAGGGTTCAAGTAGAGTTCTGGTAAGGAAAAAGTGACAAGGCAAAAGTGGTTTGTGAGGATGAGGTTCTTAAAGCGATGAATTCCATGTGGGAGAAGTGTATATATGTCAAGGTTTTGGGACGAAGCGTAAATATTGCGGTCATGACGAGGAAGCTCCATGAAAATTGGAAACCCTTCGGATCGATGTGTCTTGTTGACTTGCCACGCAATTTCTTCTTGTTGGCGCTTTGGTGCAGAGAATGATTATATGTTCGCTTTGACAAGAGGCCCTTCTAACACAAGTATGGAGTCCAAGATTTATACTACCCTTGGTGGATTCGGATTGATAAGCTGCCAGGGAATTTGTACCATAGTGCGATCTTGATGGCGATCGCAAGTGGTTTATGTACCCTGGATGAAGCAACAATGAATTTTTTGAGGGGGTTTTTTGCTTGGATGTTTATGGAAGTTAAGCTTTCTCAGCCTTTGAAAGAATATATTTTAGTAAACAAGGATCGTTTTTATGTTTCTTATGAAGGCGATCTATTCGATATTTGTTTAAGAAGTAATTGGTTGATGTCTTGGCTATCTTTGAGTCTCATGCTGGAGGTGACAAAACTTGAGTTATTTGCCAAAGTTAGGGGTTTGATGAGAGTGTTCGTGAAGATGCGACAGGGAAAAGTGGAGGAATTTCGCTCTTGTGGCGATCGTGCATTGGTAAGCTCAAGGTTATATCAAGTTCAGATCACTTTATGCATGATAATATCTCGAATGGATTGGACCATCTGAACGTAGTGGTTGTTTATGCGGCTCCATCGGCGGGAAGAAAGAGCCTTTTATGGAATGAGCTACAATCTTTAGTCTTTGTGGCTAGTGATCCATTCATAGCTGGAGGAGATTTTAATAATATCCTATGAATTGATGAGTGAGTAGGTTGTAATGACAGTTTATCATCGGACTCGTTGGATTTGGCGATTGGATTCATGATTCGTTTCTCATAGATATGTATTACAAAGGAAATATGTGCACCTGAAAAAGAGGGATGAGTTGTTCTAATTTTCTGGCCAGACGGCTGGATAGACTTTTATGTTGTGCACATGCTAAACTTCACTGGGTAGAGGCATTGGTCTCGCACTTACCAATGTTGGCTTCGGATCATGCAAATTTGCTACTACAACTTTCACCCGTAGTGAAGATGGATCACAAGTGTAGGGCAAGCTTCTTCGAGGCTATATGGCATGAGTTTTAAGAACCTTTTGCAGGATTCATGGGATTGAGATATCTCCACGATTGCAGCTTTAGAGAGTCTTAAACGAAATCTCAGGAAGTGGAATAAAGAGATCTTTGGAAATGTCCATGTCCAAAAAAGTACATTGCTGCATAATTTTGAGGATGTTCAAGCTCATATTTTGCTTTCCCCTTCAGATGCGTTACTAGCTGAAGTACAAACATTATATCGTGATTTAGAGGATACAATAGAAGAAGAGGAGACACTCTGCCTTCAGAAATCGAGGGACAAGTGGATCACCTTTAAAGATAGGAATGCCAACTTTTTCATACCTCTACTATAATACGTCGACGACCTTATTAGATTGAGGCTCTCAAGAATTATGATGATGTTTGGGTTTCAGACCCGGTTAAACTATAGGAGATGGATGTGTCATATTATTGCAGTTTATATCCTATGGAGGACATTACTCGCGCGGTTTTACCTCTTCCATGTGAAGGTTTTTCTGCTCTTGATCATTCAACTTGGCTCCAATTTGATAACCCTTTCGTGAAAGTTGATGTAAAGGCAGCAATAGTAACCTTGGCAATAAGGTATGAATGATACACTTCTAGTTCTTATTGCCAAGGTTACCAAACATGAATCGATAAAATAGTTTCGGCTCATAAGTCTCTACAATATTCTGTATAAGACTATTACCAAGACAATGGTAATGAGGCTTAAGGATGTGATATCGCAGTTGATAGGCCCAACTTCATCTAGTTTCATTCCAGGCAGACTAAGAACTGATAATATCTTCACTGTTCAAGAAATTGTTCACATCATGAGACAGAAAAAGGGTAGGAAAGGCTCGATTTTATTGAAACTAGACCTGAAGAAAACTTATGATAGAATAAGATGGGACTTCCTTGAAGATACACGTCGTGCCACTAGATTCTCGCATAAATGGGTGTGATTGATAAAGACTAGTGTCTCGGAACCGGCAATGACGTTGTTATTAAATGGAGAAAAATCAAAGTTGTTCCCGGCACATAGAGGGCTCTAGCAGGGTGATCCGTTATGGCCTTATCTCTTTGTTCTTTGTTTGGAATTATTATGTCACATGTTTGTGCAGAAGGTGGATAATCATAAATGGAAACCAATTAGTATAATGAAGGGATGTCCAAAGTTATCGCACATTTGTTTTGCCGATGATCTCATCTTACTTCGGGAAAAATTTGTGGGATACATTCGAGTGATTAGAGGAGTTTTAGAGCAGTTTTGTGGCGTCGGGCCTACATGTTAGCTTCAATAAATTAACGATCTACTTCTCGATTAAAGTTTATTGAGATGTGGCATCTGAAATTAGTATGTTGAGCGTCATTGGTTAGACCTAGGACTTAGGCAAGTATTTGGGAATGCCTATACTTTATAAAAGAGGGTGAATAAAATAACTTTTTCTGAGGTTGTTGATCGCGGGTCTTCTCGGTTAGCAAGGTGGAAAGCATAGTGGTGAGCATGGTAGGAAGGTTAACCTTAACAAAAGTTGTTCTTGGTTTGATACCCATTTATTCTATGAGCAAGATAAGCCTCCCAACTCACACACTAAATTGATTGGATCAGTTATCTCTTTCCTTTTTGTAGGGAAGTACGGCTGAGAAGCGGCAAATCCTTTTAGCTTCATGGAACATAGTTTGTAGACCAAAATTGAATGGTGGGCTTGGTATTCGTCGGGCTAAAGATATGAATAAGGCTCTGCTTTCTAAAATTGGTTTGCGATTAATCCACAATGATTCAAGTCTTTGGGCAGCAGTATTAAGAAGCAAATATTGTGTTAGAGGGATTGCAGATGCTACTTGCACTGGTTCAAAATCGAGCGATTTTTTGAATTGGCGAAACATGTGTTGGCCTTCATGAGGTGATCTGGCCAGGAATCTCTTGGGTGCTTGGTGATGGTCTAACGATTGATTTCAGAAAAGACAAATAGGTAAAAAAATCATCGATATGTGAGCTTGAGGATATACACTTGAGCAATCGGGGAATACCCATTAATGTCTGTAAACTATGGAGGTCCAAAGGTGGATAGGATTAGGACTGCATTGATCCTTTCATACACGTTTAAAAATTCAAGCTTTAGCTCTTGATACGCTTTCAGGTACTCGGGATCGTTCTGCGTGGTCACGAAGTTTCACTAGCAAATTCTTTGTCTAAACAGCTTAGACCACCATTATTGGTGGTCTCTAAATTTGGGTTTCTATTAATTAAATAATGATTAAAGTAGAGATAAGAGATGGTAATTTGATTTAAGTTTGTATGGGTGATTATTGGTAGTTTCTAGGAAGAGTTTCTTAATTTTTTTTTTAAAAGCAATATAATTATTGGAAATGATTAATTGTAAGACATACACTTAGAATAGATGATCTTAAACAAAATCAATTTAATCATGATTTGTTGAAAATTTAGTCCATATATGCTCGACCAAATTGTTCTTCAATTGTTCATGGACAGTTCGATCACGAATTCGAGATCGAGTGGCCATCATATCCACGAGATTTGAAGGGATATTTGTAGAATATGTGTTATCGACCATTGTACTTCCTGAAGATTCTGCTTCTATGAATTCGCTGACATCAAATTGAGTATACAAATGTCATTCGTCTTCTACAATCATATTGTGGAGTATAATACATGCGCGCATAATTTTTCCAATTTTTGTCTTATCCCAAAGAAGAGCTGGATTTTTAACAATGGCAAATCGAGATTGCAAAACTCCAAAATTCAGTTTGAGTGGCGAATAAAGATGCTTTCTCAGTTTGAGGAAGTGGAATAGATTGGATAAATGAATCCCATTTTGGATAAATTCCATCTGTGAGATAGTAACCTAAACGATATTCGTTCCCGTTCACTACATACCTCACTCTTGGTGCTCGACCTTGTAAAATGTCATCGAAAACCAAAGAGCGATCAAGAATATTGATATCATTTAAAGTTCCCGGTGGACCGAAAAATGCGTGCCATATCCAAAGATCTTGGGAAGCAACCGCCTCTAAAACGATCTTTGGTTTACCGGAACCACGAGAATATTGCCCTTTCCAAGCGGTCGGGCAATTCTTCCACTCCCAATGCATACAATCGATACTGCCCATCATGCCTGGAAATCCTCTAATCTCTCCAATAATGAGTAGGCGTTGAAGATCTTCAGCCGTTGGTTTTCTTAAATACTCGTCTCCAAAGCAAGAAATGATTTCGTCAACAAAATTTTCAAAGCACTTCAGAGATGTGGTTTCACCAATCCGGAGATATTCGTCAACTGCATCAGCCGCACTACCATATGCGAGGATACGAATTGCTGTTGTACACTTCTGGAGTGCAGAGAAACTGTACCTTCCAGTTGCATCTCTTCTTTGTTGAAAGAAAGGAATTTCATTAGATAGCCGATCGACAATACGAATGAATAATGACTTATTCATTCTAAAGCGACGTCGAAACATAGGATGCAGGAAAGTGGCATTTTCAGAAAAATAGTCGGACCATAGCTTGATGTGTCCATCTTCACGATGTCTTTCGATATGGATTCTTTTTTTCTCTGTCTTGGAGCTGGTATAGAATCACTGTAAGAGTACATAGCTGTTTCCAATTCTTCGGAGAAAATATTATCGAATTCTTCATTCAAAGCTTCTGCTAACTCATCACGGGAAGACGAAGCCATATTAGAAGAAGAGAATGAACAGATTATTGTAAGAGAAGTGAATGACTTGATTTCTTTTAGCAAAGAGAAGGAATTTTTTTTGGACATAATGTAAAAATAAGAGTGATCATATATATATATGAAGAAGAGATAATTGATTTTTTCATATAAACTCACACAAGTTTAATAGAAGATGACAAAATCACACAAGCGATCAAAATTTTCGTGCGTCCCTGAATGTAATAATTCACTTTATTTGAAGATGACAAAGTATATGCAAATTATTTGTACAACATGACTTGACTCCATGATGTCTTCTGTTGAATTACTTTAGTCTTTGATGACTTAACACTTTTGTTTGTTTCTCTTTTCCTTCTCGTTGATCATTTATAAAATCCATGATGACTTTTAACACTTTTGTTTGTTTCTCTTTTCCTTTGCGTTGATCATTTATAAAACATCCTTGATTACTTAACAAGTTAACAACATTGATTATTTAGTATTGTATAATGAGAGTACATTAATTAATTAATAACAAAGAAAAAAAACACATGTTTGCAAAATAAAGCTACATAATATTCCTTTCCAACATATTCGGTCCAAGATGTCTTCATTGATAGTGAGTCTATTTTGGCGGCTTTTTTTTATTGCACAATGTGCAGTCCGTGAGTCGTTCATCACAGCTGTTTTTGAGTCTATTTTGGCGGCTTTTGTTTATTGGACAACTTCTCGATCAGCTCGATCAGCTCTTCAGCATCAGCCATTAATCATGTACCTGCAAGAGTAACGATTGCAGCTCTTTAGCTACTTAATGTTCAAACATAGAGGTTTAAGATGAAATGCAGAAGTAGAAGCGGACCACAATTTATAACACAGATTCATAAGCATACTATATAACAGATTCATAAGCATATTACAACTAAGGCATACACATACTATAACACAGATTCATAAGCATACTATATAATAGATTCATAAGCATATTACAACTAAGGCATACAAATACTATAACACAGATTCATACACACTCACACACATTTTCAGACATAATATATTCATAGCAATAGATCTTTGATTAGCTTCAGTCTTAGTTCTTCTTCAATGTCAGATAATGGGACTGGTTTAGCTAGAAGACACTCAAGAAGTTTCTTGGTTGTTAGTTTATCATTTAAGGCATGTTCTTGCTGCTTCAAGGAAAAATCCTTATGCCTAACATCCCACAATCTCTGAATCCTTTCCAAGGCATCTCCATCTTCAATTTGTGAACTTGTTGCTGCCCTCTTCCCTTTACTTTTGGCAGCCTTGACACCTTTTGGCCGAGCTGCAGAGGCCTCAGAGTCTGCCTGAGACTCCCCTTCACCCTTTCTTCTTTTATTCTTCTCTGTTTCTCTAGTCGGATGTAGAGCACACCATTTCTGGTCATGTCTTAATGCTCTCCATGCGTGCTCCATGTTGAACTTCTTCTTGTAATCATTCTCGTAAATTTGGTGTGCTAACTTCATGAGATCATCTTCACTCATCCCACTTCCCATCTGAGTTGTTGCAGCTTGATGAGAACCTGCAAACTTACATGTAGTCTCGTTGATCTTCGACCATCTCTGTTTACATTGTCCTGACTCTCTCTTTTTCAGAGAGGAAACATTTGGACTTGCAGCAAAATAGGCAGCAATGCGCTTCCAGAATGCTTCTCCTCTTTGCTCATTCCCTACAATGATATATTTGCTTGTGTTTAACCAAGCAGATATCAATATTAGATCTTCTGTCACTGACCAAGGAACCCTCTTACACGCTGTGGGGACTTCAGATTCACAAAGGACAGAACTTGGCGAAGGAGATTCAACCGATTGAATAAAAGGGAAATTCGTCTGGCTGGTTAGAAGGTCCACGAAGCCAGCAGCAGAGTATTCCTCAGGGTTCATTTTAGGTGTTTGTAGTTCTGTGTCTTTAGATGTTTTTTAAGAGTTGTATTAAGCTAGATTAGGTTTGAGGTTAGTCTTATATCCTCAAAAGATAGAGTTGTATTAAGTTAATTCATCTACCAATTGTGGTTAGCATTAAATGAGAGTTAAGTGCATTCAACAATTATGAACAAGCCACTTGTTTCACCTACGGACTGACTAGTTGACTAACACTAATCAAGACTGACTAGTTGACTAACACTAAGCTAATAAATTATAAAGATCCAGTTTAATTTACAGCATGCAAACGAACTAGACGAAGTAAGCAATATCAAAAGATAACTAACCTTACGGTAGAACATGTACTTAGCACCATCAGTTTGCTGAATTCTCATCTGAGATTTGTCTTTCTCTCCAGCAGCTGTATTGGGCCTAAAAATAGACCGGACAAGTTATTATACATGTTTGAATTAAAAAAAAGAATGCTAATAGCAATTGCATATACATTTACCATTTCAATAAACTTTAATCATATGGTCGATGTTACAATATACCCGATGAACTAATGAATGATTTGGAATAGAAAAACACCTTCCATATATGAAAATGATTTGTATAAAAATGACACAAAAATAAAAGATTTTGAGCTGAGAAACGTGTTACATAGATAAAGGAGTATTATCTTAAAACGCACGCATGCACATCTTCAAAGACCTTATTGATCAACAATCATCATGCCATATAATTATTTCTTGGAGTTCTATTAAAGATATCTATCAATTAATTTTTAATGATTTAGGATCAACAATCATCACGCCATTGATCGTAAACACACCTGTATTTTATTCTCGAAATGAAGTCAGAAACTTGTTTGCATTTTAACAAACAGAAAGTAACATGTACAGAAGCACAAAACCTGTTTCCATGAGCCTTCAGGTAGAGAAATCGGAGACGCTGGTATATGACCACCCTCTACATCTGTTGCCACTGAGAACACTCTTAATTCTCTCCGTGAAGAAGCAACAAACTCTGCAAGATAAGATTATCACCATGGCGAAAGAAGTGACAACAAGGGCAGCTGCACCATCACTGTCAAAGGGAGCCAACTTTAGTTCAGAGACAAACTAGTTGCAAGTCCAACCAAGAATTACTTCTTAGGATGCATGGGTTCTCTAAGAGATGAGAATATATATTTGGCCATCTAGGAAAAGGACCTTATGCTAGATGCGTTTCCAGCTGTAACAGTGCCTCCATTCTCCTTGAAACTTGGGCGAAGTTTCCTCAATTTTGCAGCATCAAACTGAGATATAAAGATATTATCCATGAGTAAAAAATCATACTAAAATAGATCTCATTTTCTGGGGGTATCATGTGTTTCAATATAAGATACAAATGACTACAAATTCATCAGCAGGACACCAAATCTCGTTAATGTTTTGAGTTCCCATAAACCATGATTCTTGTATATCACAGTTTCAAAAAGAGAACAAGGTTTTATTATCAAAGGCCTCGAGAACATGAACTAAGACAGGGAGACTATATAGAGGGTCTATGCAGAGTGTCTACCAGTAGGAAGTTGCTCCGTAGGAATCCTTGGAATGAAAGCCACAATGGAAAACACCCTAATCATAATACAAGTCTCAATATAAACAAGCGTCAGCAAAAGAAGCCAAACAAAGACAATATATAAAAACATGGCATGGAAATGGAAGTATGAGTCAGAAAAGCTTTCATAAGTCAACAACTCAAAATAATCATATCTATAATTATTCAAAACCTGAAGAAAAAATATTAAAGAAACTTCGAGGGTTGCTAACAATCATCTAGATAGAGTTGACTTGTTGATAACAATCCTAAAAAACAAAAGCTTAAGAGATGAGAAATTACAGGAAGTGTGTCTTTGTCCAATGCAAGTGGAAAGGCCTCCTGAGCTTCGCCTATGTCAGAAGGTGGAGTTTCAGTGCGAATAGAGCCCGTGGTACAGGATAATAAGGCCTGAACGAAACAAGAAACCATGAGTAATCAGGAAAACCTCAAAAGATTTTGCAGTACATGACATTCAAGCAAACATTTCCACACACGTTTTTGTCTTCAGGTTTTTAAAGGTACCCATAGAAGCTATACAAAATAACTAGTAAGCAAAAGAAAATCCAGGTAGCTATGGCACCTGAAGAGCATTCAGCCTTTCCTCCTTACAGGTTGGTTGTTTAACAACCGCAGACATGTTGTCCACTCTGTTGAATAATTCATGTGAAGATAAAGCAGAAAGTTTATGAATTGACTGAACAATTAAAGGGATATTAAAATTTCTGCTCTCACAGCTGCTTGGGCCTGCCAACGAACAACTATTACACACTTTTCTTACTTTGTGTTCTAATGTAATGACTAGAATCATATCAGATTATATTCCTAAGATGTTATTTGTAGCGTTTAACGACAAGACTTGAGTTGTGAAAAACAAGGCATTTTGAAAAGCTAACCAAAGTCCAAACTTTAGTACATCCTTCTTCGAGATTAAGACTATGACATTGAATTCCCAATACCCAAAATGAAACATCTCTACCTACTTTATCCAGCTAATGTGCTTAAATCATGACAAATCCATGGAACTGTTCACCAATTTCGTAGGATCACCCAAGGACTCACAAGAAAAGAGAAATAACAGAGATATATACAGATTCTGAAAAAGAAAAGCTTACCGGAACCATCCAACGACATGTATCACAATCAATACAAGTATTGTCTGTAAAAAAAAGTTATTGCGAAAGGGCGTTATTGATCTCTCTTTGTTTTGATTAGCAATATAAGTAAAGAGACTTTATTTATCAACAAATATATCGCCTTCGACGTTCTGAGTGCGTCTTTCTCTCCCTCGCCTAAAGCAGCCTGACGAGCAGGAGCTTGACCCAAATCATCTGAACCCAGTCGACAGCAGTTCCTGTGGATCAACATACCAGCTGCAGATCAAGCTGCATGCAACGGAGATGTGCTTCCGGTGCCTCTGTCGATGGTTATCGGTTCACCGATGGGAGTTTGCAGTCGCGGCCGCTTGAATCGCCCCTGGGAGAGATGAGAGGGATTCGAAGCGTTTGAGAGAGAAATGAGATCGAGAGAAATGAGATCGAGAGAAATGAGACCCCTTTCTTCCTTTTTTTTCTTCCAAATCATATACTGCAACGTAGCAACTCTAAAAATACAAAACGTTTCTTCTTTAAAAAACGTTTCTACTGCTTTTAATTACTTTTTTATTTACTTTTAATCCAAAATTAACCTAAGAACCCCAATAAAACCCTCCGATAATCATGCTCTTATGCCTCTTCTTGACCTAACATGAGCGCCTTCTTCCATAGGTTATGGTCTGTAGGAGCCCTAGAACGATTCAAATTGTTCCTATGGTTGGCCGTAAAATCAGAGTTTACTCACTAATGTTGAAAGATGCAGGTGGAAAATGGGAGATTCTGACGTTTGCCAAGTATGCCAAGGTGCAGTTGAATCAATTATGCATATCTTACGTGATTTTCTGGCTATGGCTGGAATTTGGAAATGAGTAGTACCGCGAGATCTTCTGAGTCGTTTCTTCTCTCTGACCTTGCTCTAGTGGCTGTATGAAAACTTGGAAAACAAGAGGGTGGTTTTGGGTGTCTTATAGCCCACTTTATTTGCAATTGGGATATGGTGGAGTTGGAAATGGAGATCTAGAAATATCTTTTGCAATCAAAGTAGATATCAAGACAAAACAAAGTTCATTAAGAACTATGCAAAGGAGGTGTCATCGGCCAATCATTTTAGGGACAGGTTAGTTCAGAGAAAAAACTGTGCGGCGAGGGAGATCTGTTACGAACCCCCGTGATGTGGCTGGTTTAAAATAAATATAGATGGATCTTCAAAGGGTAATCCTGGTTTGGCATCCGCGAGTGGAGTAATTCGAGATGCGTGGAATGTGTGGCATAGGGGGTTTGCTCTTAATATTAGGAGTTGTACCACACCTATGGCGGAATTATGGGGGGTATATTATGACCTTCATTTAGCCTGGGAGATGAAACTTTCAAGGGTGGACCTTTTTGTGGACTCGGAGATTATGGCTGGTTTTCTCATGACAGGGCTTTGTGACACACATCCGTTGTCATTCCTGGTACACAAACTACAAGAAAACAGGTCGTTTGCAATAGAAAATTGCGATGCCAAAAGGGTGTCGCAAAATTGTTTTGCCTTTGTAATATTCTTGTGATGCCAAAATTTGCATCGCAAAAGCGTAGCAGAAATGTGGTGCTATTGCGATTCTTTTGCGACGTTCTTGCGACACCGCTAAATATGTCGCAAAAACATCGCAAACCTGCAACGTTCTTGCGAGACCAAATTTTTATTGCAGTTTTGCGATATCTTTGCATTGGTTTTGCGTTTGACATTGCGACAACGCAATTCCGTAGCAGAATTTTCGTTTTCCCCTATAAATATCTCCACATGAGAATGTATTTTGACACCAAACCTAGAAGTAATAAGAGAGAGAAACTAGTGATAGAAAGTTTTGTTTGCCAAAAAAAGTCCATTAAATTATATATCTTGATAAAATAAATAACGTCGGAACATGAAGTGTTCACTTTACGACGATGGATGTATAATCGAAGGGTTATGGAGGCGGCAAATAACCCACATACTCCAAATGACGGTAACATATTTTGTCCATGTATAAAGTGTGGGAACAAGAAATATTTGAATATCGATATGGTCAAAAGACACGTTTATAATAGAGGATTTACTCAAAACTATTATGTCTAGTTACATGGGGTATAGTTTGGGTGCTGGAAGTAGTAATACGGGTGCTGGTGTTAATGATCAAGGTAGTCATGATTATGCTAATAACAACTATGGTGGTAGTATGTTTGAAAACTATGCTCATCTACAAGGAAATTTGTATCATGATATGGTTACAGATGCATATCATGGTAACATTCCCGGTGTCGTTGAAAATATTATTGAAGAACCTAATGCGGAAGCAAAACAATTTTATGATATGCTAGATGCTGCAAATCAACCCATCTATAAGGGATGTAGAGATAGTCTATCTAAACTGTCAGTAGCATCTAGGTTGATGTCTATTAGAAGTGAAGGAAACATAAGTGAGAGAAGTATGAATCAATTTGTTGATGTGCTTAAAGAGTATTTGCCAGAAGATAATAGTTATGTTGAGAGTTATTATAAAATGCAGAAGGTGGTTGCGGGTCTAGGATTACCATCAGAAATGATTGATGTTTGTAGTAAAAATTGCATGATTTTCTGGAAATATGATGATAAGTTGCAAGAATGTCGTTTTTGTGAAACGAAGGGAAGGTTGTGTATTCCATACAAACGTATGTGGTACCTTCTAATAACTCATAGATTAAAATGATTATATCAATCGGAGAGGACATCATCTGCAATGAGATGGCATGCTGAACTTAAAGTAAATGATGGGGAGGTTACACATCTGTCAGATGCAAAGGCTTGGAAACATTTTCAAACGGTACATTCTGACTTCGCTAAAGAGTCTAGGAATGTATATCTAGGTTTATGCACTGATGGATTTAGCCCATTTGGTTTATCTGGTAGACAATATTCTTTATGGTCTGTCATATTGACACTATATAATCTTCCACCGAATATGTGCATGCGAAGTGAGTTTTTGTTTATCACTATTCTAGGGCCAGGTCATAGTCATCCTAAGCGTTCCCTTGATGTGTTCCAGTTATGGTATAGGGGTATTTGCACATTCGATTACTCGCATAAGCAGAATTTCAACATGCACGCAGTTTTATTGTGGACAATAAGTGACTTCCCGGCGTATGGAATGTTATCATGATGGACGACACATGGAAGGTTATCTTGTCCATATTGTATGGGTTGGGTTGGTCAGATGCATTTCAAGCATGGCAAGAAATCTTGTTGGTTTGCTTGTCATCGTCGGTTTCTGCATCATCCATACAGAAGGAACAAGAAATTGTTCAAGAAAAACAAGGTTGTGCATGTTCCTCCCCCAACACACATGTCAGGCAGTGAAATGTTGGAGCAAATTGATCATTATGGTGCTCGGGAAACATGTGAACGTGGGGTAATTGTCACATTCTAGGAAACATGCCTCGCGGATATGGTGATTCTCACATTTGGCACAAGAAGAATATCTTTTGGGAACTCCCATATTGGAAAGATCACTTACTACGACACAATATGAATATGATGCACATTGTTAAAATCTTTTTTGACAACATTATGAACACGATTTTAAATGTGCAGGGCAAGAGTAAAGATAATCTCAAAGCAAGGTTGGACTTGGCCAAAATATGTGCAAGACCCGAATTACATATCACCATCGATGGCAAACAACCGATTATGATATTCCGTTTGCTAGTAGAAGTTAAACAAACATTGTTTAGCTGAATTTTTTCTGATGTAAAGTTTCTGGATGGTAACGTGTCTAAATTCTCAAGGTGTGTAGAGCAAGGGAAAAAAATATATGGTATGAAGAGTCACGATTGCCATGTATTCATGCAGTTATTACTACCTTTTGCATTACTTGAGCTCGTTCAAACTATTGTCCATGAATCAATAGCCGGTAATTGGTTTGATAGTTTTGATTTGTCTAATTATAGTAATTATAAAAGTGTATTACTTATAAAAGTGAATTGTATAATATGTAGGGATCGGAGGATTTTTTAGGGATCTTTGTACACGAACACTAACAGTGGATGGCATAGCTCAATTAGAAAGTAACATTCCAGTGTTGCTTTGTAACTTGGAAAAGATCTTTCCTCCTGTATTTTTAACGTGATGGAACATCTTCCAATCCACCTACCACAAGAAGCAGCTCTTGGTGGGCCTATCGGAAAGGGTCTCGAGACCTTTTTTTAAAAAAATTAGTTCTTGCGAGGCTCTTGCGACGTCTATGGTACATATATCGCAAAGGTCTCGCAGATTTTCGAGACCCTTGCGACATATGGACCATAGACGTCGCAAGGGCCTTGCATAAACTATTTTTTAGCTGGGATCCTTATATGTTTTGGATTTAAATGCTATTGTACTGTTTTAATGTATGCATAAATATATTATTGGAAACGAATGATTATTTGATTGTTAACATCAAATGTATAAATATGTTTCAAGATACGATAATCACGAAGGCCTTTTACATATATTCATACTTAGGCTTTCGGATCTGTTTTTTAAAATATGACTATGATAGGCCCTTGCGACGTCTATTGGACAGATGTAGCAAGGATCTCGCAAACCTGCAAGACCTTTGCGACATCTGGACCGCAGACATCGCAAGGGCATAGCATGGTCTTTTTTTTCCCTTTCACTCCTCGGAATTAATTACTATTGTATCGGAAACAAATGATTCTTTGATTGTTAACATCAAATGTATAAATATGCTTCAATATACGATAATCCCAAAGGCCTTCTACATAGATTCATACTTAGGCTCTCGGATCCGTTTTTTTTTTTAAAATGAGACCATGCTACGCCTTTGCAACGTCTATTGGATAGATGTAGCAAGGGTCTCGCAGGGTAATCACAAATGTAAAAACCCTAGTAGCATCGCAGGGTCATCGCATTTATGCGAGAGCCTTGCGATGGGCCTATATTTTTAATAACTGCGCCGTTCTCGTTTTCTTCTTCTTCACTTCTTCGTGAATTCTCTGCAACTTCAACTCTCTCTCGTTTCTCGCCGTCGACCATCTTCTCCGGCTTGCTCCGCCAGGGCACCTCCATTTCTGACGCCGTCCGCCTCTACAGTAAGGTTTCTCCTCCTCTTTTCTCTCTTCTCATCACTCATCCTTCAACGCTTTTTTGTATTATCTTCATTCCCAGATTCCGCATCCCGTTCTTCCTCCTCCCTACAGCTCCGGCGACCTCCTCCTCCTCTCAAGGTAAGTGATTGTTCTTCTTTAATGTCTTTACAATGTAGATTTCGGATTGTATATGTTAGATTTAGGATTAGAATTTTAGATCTAGGATCTTAGATGTTGAATTTCGGAATTAAAGATTTACTCAGTATTTTTTGGATTTAATTTCGGATTTACAAAACGATTTCTGAATTTATAAGATCCTTTTTTCTTACAAAATAATTTTGGTTTTACAAAATGTTTTCTTTGATTTACTATATAATTTCGAATTTATTAAACATTTATAAGTTTTATAAAATATTTTTAAAATTTTATAAAATGATTTTTTGGTTTACAAAATGATTTTTGGATATACATTAAAATTTTGTATTTATTACACTTTGTGAATTCTAAACTTTTTTGAATTTTTATAAAGTGATTCTCGGTTTTCCAAATCTATTTCCGGATTTACTTCAAGAATTTTGAATTTATTACACTTTTTGTGGATTTTAAAACTTTTTTTGAATTTTTATAAAGTGATTCTCGGTTTTCCAAATAGATTTCCGGATTTACCTATAAACGTTTGTATTTATTAAACTATTTTTGTATTTCAAACTTTGATTTAATTTAATAATGTGATTTTTCGGATGTACTAAACGCTTTTCGATTTTATTAGACTAATTTAGTATTCTGTATTAGTATTTTCATTTTTATTTTTTTAGATGTCTAGATCTCATAATCCCTACACTCATTATCTATCTAATGTCAGTGAGCTCCCCCCCGGCAACTCCTGGATCGGGTTCGATATCTTTTCCCCAAACGCATGGTGCTTGTTTCACCTCTGAGCCAGTGTTTTCTCCAGTCGCTGATACTGCTCAGACACCTCCCGGTGTGTTCCAGTCCCTAACAGCAAATGTTACTACATGGATGACAATCGAGGACATACTTTTTGATCCCGTCCACAAATATCTCCCAAATCTTCATCCGAACCGTCCGCAAGGTACTTTATGGTATTACCTTTCAATTTTTATTTAATTAATTTATACATTTATTATTATGAAATTTAAATTTAATTAATTTATCATATGTAGGTTCGATGACGACGGGATTTTGCCAACAACAGTTCGGGAGATCTTTGAACGAGATTTCCAGGAGCCGCATGCTAATTTTAGCTCGACATCCATCCACATCATCGATAGATGGTCCAGAACGCCTGCGGTAATAAAACTTCCTTCATTAATTTTACTTTATTACAATATTTATTATGTACAAGTAGGTCGTTCGAAGAGTAAGTGGAAGAAGAAAGGCAATGAGGCAATGTCGCAGTGGTTCAAGGATGCGGTCTGGGAAGGCCTTATTCGGTACTTGGAGGATCTGAAGTCACAGATGAAAAGTGCAACCTGTCGGGTAGCTCGATTGTCTGACCCTGATGGGAGCGGTCCGCAAAAGCATTGTTCGAGCCGAACTTCATTCAAAGCTCGAGCCCGCAAACTGGTAAATATGTTTAATTAAATTTTAAGCATGTTTTTAAACATATCATATTACATTTTAATCTTTTTCAGCAAGAGAAATCACGGGATACTCACCTTGATATCCTTAACATTATACATCACCAAGCGAAACAAAGACAGAGTTTTTGTGGATAAAAAATCCGAGAAGCTCTACAACGACGTCACTGCAACGACGTCACTACAACGACGGCTCTGCATCCGGGGGATTATCTACTGCGCAGAAGAACCAAATCTATTGAGAGGTAAAATAATTATACATTCTTCCTTTAGCTTTTACTTAAAATAAATTACTCTAATTTTTGAATATATATTTCTTTTATTAGATCGCTCCCCATAACAAAAGGAGACTATTTGGGACTTGTTCTCTCAGCTCGAGGATTGAGCAGTGTATCTCACCTCAAGGATTCTGTCAATCCTCTGCAGCTTCTGATGACCTTCGAGAGATAGTCGATCGGCAGACCCAAGAGTTAGATCGGACTAACACCAAGGTGGCCAAAGCTAAGAAGAAAATTACGACCTATGATTGCTTGTGGTCTACACTAGCCAAGAAGGATCCAAAGCTGGCTGATGCGTTTGCAAAAATCAATACTGAAGACGAAGACACCGATCCTGGCTCGGGGAATTTAGACCGCTCGGACGGTTTTGAATTTTTTTAAAAAAATTGTAAACTTTTTTTATTTAATCAATAATATTTTATTTTATAATTTTAGTATTTTTTATTTTAGTTTTTTATATAAATTAATATACCGTCGCAGAGCCGTCGCAAGGACATCCCTCGCAAGAAAGTCTCAAAAAATCACCGCGCAAAAACGTCGCAAGAGAGCCCTCGCAGAAATGTCGCAAATCACGACCTCGCAAGCACATGAATCGCAGCAACGTCGCAGGCTCTGGTCTAGCATATGTCGCTAAAGACTCGCATTGCTCGGCATCGCCTGCACATCGCAAAACTTGCTTCTCCCTTGCGACAGAGTACCTTGCAAGAGCTTTGCGACGTTTTTGGGACGTCACAAACCTTGCGACACCTCTGTGAGGGAATCATGTTTGCGACTTGCAAATTGCGATATTTTTCATGACACCGCAAGGCCGTGTCATTTAGCCTTTTGCGAGACTCTCGCGGGGCATGTTGCCATCGCAATACTCTGTTTTTTTGTAGTGGCATGTGCGATGGCTTTCTATTTAGGACTAGATAGTTTATATTTATCACGTGTATAGGAAGGCTAATCATCTTGATGATGAATTGGCTAACTATGCGTTTTTTTACTTTTGGTTTTCATGTTTTGGACGCTTGTCCTAGTCATGTTGTTTCTATTTTCTGTGACGATACCAATGGGACTAATCTCCCCAGAAAGATTTGTAATGCTTATGTGAGTTTTTATAATATAATTGCGAAGTTTAGTCTCCGGGATCCCCACAAAAAAAAGAAAAATTTACCGGTACAACAGTCGAATTTTGAAAAAATATTTTTTGGTAAATATATTGGCCAATATTTTGTTAGGTTTCTGAAATAAATAGGTCAATATGATCAGTTTTCAGGAATTGTTAGCGTGACATATTCTAAAAAATCCTCAAACCTGTGCAGAAACCCAAATGGTATTTAGTGATGTAAGACTCATTAAATAATTAGGCTTTGAAAGTGATCTTAGAACTCTATATAATTCAAAAACAATGTTCGAGCTAGCCGGAACAAGAAAAACTATCTGATCTTGCTAAGATCATTTATAAAGGTTATTATGATGGTTTTCTACGTGTATAAATATTAACTAGAGAAAATTATCAAAAATGCTTTGTTTTCAAAAGAAATCATCAAAAATACCATGGGCACGGTTCAACCTATTAATTTTGCCTTCTCACCAATTTCTCTTTCCTGAAATTTGACGAGTTTGCTCCTGCCCGTTCGTTGTCTTCAAGGTCATCTTACCTTTTTGCCTTCAGTTTGACTGAATTTCATTGTCATTGTCAGAAGTTACCTGGCCAAATATATAACAAGTCCTTGGAATAAAATATATAGAAAAATCTCTCTCTTCTTCGTCATGACTTGTTACGTATTTCTTTATAGAATGCATTCTAATAATCGTGCTCTTTATATTGACTAAGAATTAAGTGTCATTGTTCATATGGACATATTCAACAAAATTTGACGTACTATACATACAAAATTTTATATCAATGCAATGTATGTGTAATTACTCTTAAATCTATTGATAATAATATGGATAGTGTCATATCAATAGGTCTGGACATATGAATAGATATATATATATTGTCATGACATTTAACAATATAGACATAGACATATTCTATTTCATATTACTAGACATGGACATATGTCACATGTCTATGTTACTAGACATGGATAAATATATCACATATGTCTATTTTCAATGTTATCTTCATATGGACACCCTTATTGTCATAACATTTATCTATATTTACATGGATATGATGATATATAATAAGATATGGACATGACATGGACTAATTTTAAAATAACCCATTGGCATGGACTATACTAATAACAATGTCATATAAATACACAATATAATGGCATTTTTATATTACACGACATGGACAATTCATATAAGTGGACACTGACTAATCTAATAAGTGGAAATGTGATATATTTATCATTGTAATAACATTGTATTATATGGACATGGAAAGTAGTGGATATTATTCAAGTGGAGTACAACAATGTCAATATATAGACAAAAACTTTTTGCTCAAATGTATGTATATTCAGGAGATGGACATGAACTAATATGTCACTTTCATTTCTTATGGATAAATATAATACGATTACAATGTTAATATATCGACGTTCAGAAAATCACCATATGGACACATTTTTCCAACTAAAGATATGAACGTTTGTCAATGACATGTTAGTATATGAAACAAAGATTCCCAATATACCAAACATATATCATCTTTGACCATGTCAATATATGAAGGGCCCCAATGTTCTAGTCTTTGTCAATAAAAAAAGAAATGACTATTTAAATGGCACTTTGATTTGCATATAAGTTTGTACACAAAAAGTTCTATTGATAAAGGTCTGGTTCGTTTGCAGGCGACCGCGATCAGCGACCGTGATCAAAACATGTTTGTTTCGTAGTTGCTGGTTCAGCGACCGGTCGCAGCGACCAGTCGCCAGCGACCAGCGATTGCAATTTTTGATTGCTGTTTAAAATAGCAATTTGCGGTGACTAAAATTCAAAATTACTAATTTACCCTTATTTTTTAGTAAATTCACAAAAAAACCATCGATCAGTCGCTGGTCGCACGACCACTAAACGAACAACACAGCGACTGATCGCAGCGACTATCAAACGAACAAAAAATAATTTTTTTGATCGCAGTCGCTGGTCGCTGGTCGCGGTCGCAGTCGCCAGCGATCAGCAAACGAACAAAGCCAAATATAAAAAAAGAAAAGAAGACAGATGAAGAGACATGATGCATGCGTTGAAGAATGTGAAGTTAAAGTTCGGGCAGGGAATATGGCGTTAAAGAGTCACCTCACTTCTCTTGCCCGTCAATTTTAAGTCTGACCACGCACAGTATTGCTTATTTATACGGTGCCATTACGTAAAAGAACAGAGTCAAATTTGCCTTTCTCACCTTCAAAACAAGAAACGCAGGAAAAAGTAAAAAGTCAGGGCATTTCACATAATTTTGCAAAGCTTCAGGGCATTTAAATGAAATTACCTATTAACTAACTACATACGTAGGGTACGAGATATGGAGAATGTTAGTGACTTTTGTTTTTGTTAAAAATTAGATTAACAAGGTTCATCACATCTACTACAAACCACATCCATCGGTCCTTCAGTCCCTCACAAAAGTATTTTTATCATGCACCAAACAGTTTTTGTATAGAGAATATTATTAAAAAATGTTCTGTGAGGCAACATTATTATGAAAAATGCCCTGAGGACATTTCCTTCTCCCGCTTAACCATCCGAAAGGGACGAAAAAACGCATTTGCCCTGCAGTAATAAGGCGAAGGTTGAGTGTTAAAGGGTTTGGCCATGGTTGACCGTTGAAAATGGTTAGAATGGGCAAGACGGAGTGAAAAGTGGCGTGAGAGATGAAAAGATGTAAAGTTTGAGTGAGTTATTTGGCAAGCGAGAAGGGAGTGGGAGAATAGAGATTGGCGGAACGAAGATCAAGGGTTCAAAATAAGAATCTCCAAGGTAAAGTATCAAACCCATAATCTAAGGTTCAAGATCGGTGTAGAAGTAAGGAAATCGGGTGGGTTGTGTATGAGATTTGGGTAAATATTGTGTTGTGTACGAGATTTGGATAAACATTGTATGAGAATCGGGTGAGTTGTGTACGAGATTTCGGAATTATCCAAATATATTAGTTTATGGATTCACATTTCTTTGTTTTGTATTTCTAATTATTACTGTATTTGTGTATTATTATGATTTTGGCATGCAAGTATTTTGACAGAGACGAACATCATGAAGGAACAGCATGGCAGACATATTTTGTCCAAGTCCAGTTACATTATTATTGTCCATGTCCATCATATATGATGTCCATGTCCAGATGTAAGAAGAACATGTGCCATAATACATGTCCATGTTCATTTAGAGATTTATGTATGTTTAATATTGTTATATATGTTTAATATTGTATTGACGGATCAATGAACATGTCAATGTCACCAATGTATGTCTATGTTCATTTGATATGTAACTTTCTATCTCCATATCCACTTGATACGTAACTTTCTATGTGTAATTGATGTGTACTTCCAATTTTGTAATATTGCAGCACATGGAAGCAATGCTTAATCACTACAAGAAAACACGCCTTTTGCGATGGCAAAATCCCTTGCAAGGCTGTCGCAATGGGCAAAAATAAACGCCCTTGCGATGGCCACTTATATGTCGCAATTTGCGTGTCGCAAACATAGATACGTAGCATGGACGTCGTAAGGTCTGCGAGGGAAATAATATGTCGCAAACGCCTAGCATAAGTCGGTGTCGCAAAGGCCTAGCAGTGTCTGCGACGCCCTTGCGGGAGCGAGCCCTGCGACACCCTTGCAAGGGCGCGCCCTGCGACACCCTTGCAAGGGAACGTCCTGCGACAACCTTGCAAGGGCGCGACCTGCGACACCCTTGCGAGGGCGCGACCTGCGACACCCTTGCGAGGGTACGTCCTGCGACAACCTTGTAAGGGCGCGTCCTGCGACACCCTTGCAAGGGCGCGTCCTGCGACTCCCTTGCAAGGGCGCGACCTGCGACTACCTTGCGAGAGAACTACCTGCTACGTCCTTGCGACGCCGTTTATAATTTATTTAAAATAAAAAAATATTTTAAATATTTTAAATATTTAAATATAAATTTAAAATTAAAAAGATTTTTTCCGAATTAAAAATATTTTTAAATAAAAAAGATTACAAAATGTTTTTTATAATTCAGAAATCGTCCGAGCGATCTAAATTTCCCGACCCGGATCCGGTGTCTTCGTCTTCAGCATTGATCTCGGCAAATGCGTCTGCTAGCTCTGGATCCTTCTTGGCGAGTATAGACCACAAACGATCATAGGTCGTGATTTTCTTCTTAGCTTTGGCAAGCTCGGTGTTAGTCCGATCCAACTCTTGGGTCTGACGGTCGACAATTTGCCGCAGGTCACTGGTTGTCGCGGATGACTGCGAGAATCCTTCTGGTGAGATACATTGCTCAATCTTGGACCCAAGAGAACCTGTTCCAAATATTCTCCCTTTTTTACGGGGAGCGATCTAATAAAAGAATAACAATATTAAGTTAGTTAAATTTAGCAAAAATATAAGTAAGAAGAAAAATTTAAAATGTAGTTTACCTCGGTGTAGATCTGGTTCTTTTGCGCCGTAGATAATCCCCCGGATGCTGAGCTCTCATCACCGCCCTCTTGAGTCAATTCCTGCAACTTCGCAGTGACGTCGTCGTAGAGCTTCTCGGATTTTTTGTCAACAAATTCTCCGGCCTTGTTCCGCTTGGTGATGTACAGAGTGCCTAGGATATCAGGGTGCGTGTCCCCCGATTCCTCTTGCTGTGAAATTGTAAATTAAAACAATAATTGTTTAAATTAATGTAAATTATATGTAAAAAAGTTTACCAGTTTGCGGGCCCGAGCTTTGAACGAGGTTCTGCCCGAGCAATGTTTGTGGGGACCGGTCCCATCAGGGTCAGCTAACCGAGCTGCTCGACAGCTTGCGCTTTTCTTCTGAGACTTAGGATCCTCCCAGTAGCGAATCAAGCCTTCCCAGACTGAATCTTTGAACCACTGTGGCATTGCCTCGTTGCCCTTCTTCTTCCACTTACTCTTCCAACGACCCACCTGATCGTTCATCCGTCTACGCAAGACAGCCTCGAACTCTTTCCGGACTAGACCGGTAATAGAAACTTCCCAGTGAAAACGTTGCTACAAAAAATAATGTCAAATTATAAGAATGAAAGTGTAAAATTCTTATAAACGAAAAAATAAAATAATGAAATTTTCTTACCGCAAACATTCTGAACCATCTGTCGATGATGTGGATAGGAGTTTGGCTAAAATTAGCATGCGGTTCCTGGAAATCTCGTTCAAAGATTTCCCGAACCGCCGTAGGCAAATCTCCGTCGTCATCGAACCTACGTTAGTTTATTTTTATATATTATAAAATTACGAACAATAAATAACAAAATTTGTAAAATAAAAATAAAATATATTACCACAAAGTCCCCGGTGGACGGTTAGGATGAAGATTAGGGAGAAATTTGTGCACCGGATCTGACAGGATGTCCTCGATTGTCATCCCCGCAGTAGCGTCTGGTGTCAGGTACTATTGCTCACCGGGACCTCCATGACCATTATCAGCAACAGGGGAAAACCCCGGGAGAGATCCATAACTGCCACCAGGGGTCGGTGGAACCGATCTAGAACCCGATGCAGGAGTCGCCGGAGGTTGCTCACCGACATCCGATAGATATCGCGTGTATGGATTATGAGATCTAGACATCTGGCACGGAAAAAAATTTGAAAAACAAATCAGATAATTAAATCCGATAATTGTAACACAGTTACCTAAATCCGATAATTATCTAATAAATTTGGAGAATTTCCGAAAATTCCGCAAAATTCCGAAAATTCCTAAAATTTCGAAAATTCCTAAAAATACCGAAAAATCCCTAATAATTATCTAAAAATTCCTAAAAATTATCTAATAAAATACGAAAAATTCCGAAACTTCCTAAAAATTCCGAAAATTTCGAAAAGTTCCAAAAATTCCTAAAAATTCCGGGAAAATTCCGAAAAAATTCCTAAAAATTCCGAAAAAAATTCCATAACTAGATCCGACTTATGGGATCCTAAATCTAAAATTTCATACCTAGATCTAACTAATTGCATCCTAGATCTAAAATTTAAAAATTTGACGAAAAAAAAAAATTGCTCACAATGAATGGCGAGGAGGAGGGAGAAGGAGGAGATGGCGAGACCTCCGGCGGTCAGTTCCGGCGGCGAGAGGGCGAGAGGGAGACAGCGGCGGGGAGAGGAGAGAGCGAGAGAGAGAGAGAGAGAGAGCGAGAGAGAGAGAGAGAGAGAAAGAGAGGAAGAAGGGAGAAGAGAGTGTCGGATTCGGAGGCGTTGGAGGCGTTGG
This sequence comes from Lepidium sativum, assembly GCA_023374145.1. Taxonomy (NCBI): domain Eukaryota; kingdom Viridiplantae; phylum Streptophyta; class Magnoliopsida; order Brassicales; family Brassicaceae; genus Lepidium; species Lepidium sativum. The sequence goes on along the minus strand of JAKUCM010003769.1, from coordinate 31,135 downwards.
AGGACCGGCGGAGGAGGCGGAGGTGTCGGATTCGCAAGGGAGTCGCCGGAAGAGAAGAAAAATAGAAGAAGAAAGAGGAAGAATCGGGGAAGAAGAAGTCTTTTTTTGTTTTAATCCCCGGGCCGTCGCAAGAGACTCGCAAGGCACGCGATGGCCTTGCGACGTCCCACTGATTTCCATCTATTGCTACAAGCTTGCGACGTCCCGCGTCCGGATACACGAGCTTAAATAGTTATGGTATAGGGGTATTTGCACATTCGATTACTCGTAGAAGCAAAATTTCATCATGTGCGATGTTTTATTGTGGACAATAAGTTACTTCCCGGCGTATGGTATGTTATCAAGATGGGCGACACATGGAAGGTTATCTTGTCCATATTGTATGGGTTGGTCAGATGCATTTCAATTAAAGTATGGCAAGAAATCATGTTGGTTTGATTGTCATCGTCGGTTTCTGTCCATGCATCATCCATACAGAAGGAACAAGAAATTGTTCAAGAAAAATAAGGTTGTGCGTGTTCCTCTCCCCCAACACACATGTCATGCAGTGAAATGTTGGAGCAAATAGATCATTATGGTGCTCAGGAAATATGTGTATGTGGGAGTAATTGGCACATTCTAGGAAACATGCCTCACGGATATTGTGGCTCTCACAATTGGCACAAGAAGAGTACCTTTTGGGAACTCCCATATTCGAAAGATCACTTACTAGGGCACAATCTGGATCCGATGCGCATTGTTAAAAAAAAATTGACAACATTATGAACACGATTTTAAATGTGCAGGGCAAGAGTAAAGATAATCTCAAAGCCAGGTTGGACTTGGCCGAAATATGTTTACCCGAATTACATATCATGATGAATGGAAAGCAACCGATTCCGATATTCTGATTGTCAAGAGAAGCTAAGCAAACATTGTTTAGATGGATTGCGTCCGATGTTAAGTTTTCGGATGGTTACGTGTCTAAATTTGCAAGGTGTATAAAGCAAGGGAAAAAAATATCGGGTATGAAGAGTCACGATTGTCATGTTTTCATGCAGCGACTTCTTCTTCTTTCTTCTTCTTCTTCTTCACTTGCGATTTTTTCTTCTTCTCTCTCCTTTCTCACCGGCAACGAACCTCTCCTTCTCTCCGCCTCTCCAGCCGCCGGCCAGCAGCGACGCCTCTCCACCTCTCCTTCTCTACACCTCTCCGAGTCTCCGCCTTCACCATTTTTGCAATTCCTCCTCTTTTCTCGCCTCCTCCTCCACCTCCTTCTTCCCACGCCGCGTCTCCGCCACCTTCACTTCCTCCCACGCGGAATTCTGAAACGATTTTCGAATTTTTAAAATGTTTTTTGATTTATAAAATAAATTTTGAATTTAAAAACGTTTTTTTATAATTTATTATATAGTTTTCAGATTTAGTAAACGTTATTAAGAACTTTTAAAACGTATCTTTGATTTATAAATTAATTTCTGGATTTAACAACGTTTTTTAAAATTTATTATGTAATTTTCAGGTTTAATAAATGTTATTAAGATTTTTTTAAACGTTTCTTTGCTTTATAAATTAATCTTCAGATTTAAAAACGTTTTTTAAAATTAATTATATATTTTTCGGATTTAGTAAACGTTATTAAAAATTATCAAATCTTTTTTTTTATAACAGAATTTTCGGATTTTATAACTGTTATTTTTCGGTTAAAGTTTTTAAAGTAACTTTCGAGTTAACAATAAAGTCAATTACACTAATTTAGTACTCTGTATTTGTAATTTCATTTTTATTTGTTTTAGATGTCTAAATCTCATAATCCTTACACTCGTTATCTATCTGATGTCGGTGAGCTCCCCCGGCGACTCCTGGATCGGGTTCAAGATATGTTCCCCTGAAGCCTGGTGCTAGTTTCACCTCTCAGATGGGGTATTCGCCAGTCGTTGTTACTGCTCATGCACTTTCCGATGTGCCCTAGTACCTGACACCAGATGCTACTACAGGGATGACTATCGAGGAGTTTCTTCCTCCGGTCCACAAGTTTCTTCCTAATCTTCATCCGAAACGTCCGCCGGAAACTTTATGGTATTACTTTTAAATTTTAATTTTAATAATTTATACTTTTATTATTAGTAAGTTTAAATTTAATTAAATTATTTTATGTAGGTTTGATGAAGACGGGATTTTACCAACGACTGTTCGAGAGATCTTTGAACGAGATTTCCAGGAGCCGCATGCTAATTTTAGCCAAACACCCATCCACATCATCGATAGATGGTTCAGAACGTTTGCGGTAAAAAAACTTCATTCTTTTACTTTATTACACCATTTATTAGATCCAATTAAGTAGAATTTGTAAATCTTTTTTTGTAGCAACGTTTTCACTGGGAGGTTTCCATTACTGGTCTAGTCCGCAAAGAGTTTGAGGTGGTCCTGCGTAGGTGGATGAACGATCAGGTGGGTCGTTGGAAGAGTAAGTGGAAGAAGAAAGGCAACGAGGCAATGCCGCAGTAGTTCAAGGATTTGGTCTGGGAAGGCTCAAATCGGTTCTGGGAGGATCCGAACTGTCGAGCAGCTTGGTTATCTGACCCTGATGGGAGCGGTCCGCACAAGCATTGCTCGGGCAGAACATCATTCAAAGCTCGAGCCCGCAAACTGGTAAATATTTTTACTTAAAATTAACAATTTTTTAAAAATATATCGCCTTATTTTAATATTTCTCAGCAAGAGGAATCGAGGGATACCCACCCTCATATCCTTAGCACTCTGTATATCACCAAGCGGAACAAAGACGGAGTTTTTGTTGACAAAAAATCCGAGAAGCTGTACAACGACGTCACTGCAAAGTTGCAGGAATTGACTCAAGATTACAGTGATGAGACCTCTGCATCCGGGGGATTATCTACGACGCATAAGAACCAGATCTATTTTGAGGTAAAATAAATTTTGTATTCTTCATTTACCTTCTATTTTAGCTCAATTAATCTAACTTCGATTGTATTTCTTTTATTAGATTGCTCCCCGTAAAAAAGGGAGATTATTTGGAACAGGTTCTCTCGGCTCGAGGATTGAGCAGTGTATCTCACCTGAAGGATTTTCACAATCCTCAGCAGCAACCAGTGACCTGCGACAGATAGCCGATCGGCAGACCCAAAAGTTAGATCGGACTAACACCGAGCTTGCCAAAGCTAAGAAGAAAATCACGACCTACGACCGCTTGTGATCTATACGGGCCAAGAAGGATCCGGAGCTAACTGATGCGTTTGCAGAGATCAATGCTGAAGACGACGACACCGGATCCGGCTCGGAAAATTTAGACCGATCAGACGATTTTTGATTTTTAAAAATCTTTTTGTAAACTTTTTTTAATTTGATAAAAAAAAACTATTTTTTATTTTTATTTTATAATTTTAAAATTTTAAATTTTAGTTTTTTCTATTTTAATAATTTAATAGGGCGTCGCAAGGTAGTCGCAGACGGCACCCTCGCAAGGGAGTCGCAGACGGCGCCCTCGCAAGAGAGTCGCAGACGGCGCCCTCGCATAAGAGTCTCAAAGAAGTCAACGCGTTTTCATCGCAGGTTTTGCTAGGCTCTTGCGACATCTCGTCTTGCAAGGCCTTTGCGACGTTTTTTGTCCATCGCAAGGTTTGCGACGTTTCTGCTAGGAAAATAAGTTTGCGACTTGCAAATTGTGACGTTTTGGTTGCCGTCGCAAGAGCGTTTCTGTTTGCTTTTGCGACAACTTCGCAAGGCATTTTCCGATTTTTCTTGAAGTGCGAGCTCGATATAGAGTGCTTGTAAAATTCATCGAACCACTTACGCTTGTATGTCATGTCATGTGTGCAGCATGTACCCAAAATTCACTGATTTTCCAAGCTTACACATGTTGTGTCAAGTGCTTTAGATACATAGAGGCCTGAAGCTTCAACCAAATTTCCCTTAGTTGCAAGAGTTTATATTCTCTTGTTACTTGCTTGATCACCAACTCTGTTTTATTTCGGACAGTTTCTCTTGAAATGTCCATCTTCTTCACAGATCCAACACCCTCGTTTACTCTTAGATTGGGATTTTGCTCGGTTGCATTTGTTCTTCTTATCCCTCTATTCGCTTCTACCTTTTGATTCAGTATTTTCTTTTGCATCAAGACCTTCAGTCTGAACCTTGTTTGCTCTCATGTTTGACCTAAAGTCCAACTCCTTCCCATAGATGACAACAATAACTTCATCTACCTTCTCCAGGTCAGCTATTATTCTTAAGAAATCATCAATTTTGCTTCAATGGATTTGCATTTAGACATCATGTAGTTGTAGAGCTTCTGCTTCAAGTAGGTGCGATTGGGAGTAGCCTTAGAAATGTAGAGATTGTCCAAAACTTTGAACATATCTGTTGCAGTCTTCTCCTTGATTATCTTGCTCAGTACCTGATCTGAAACACTATAATGCTAGTTCTTCTCGCCTTCGTTCTTTTGTTTTCAATTGTTTTTTCTTTCTTATTAACTTCTGCAATATCTGCAGACTTCTCTTTTGTTGGTTCTTCTTCAATTAGAGCATCACTCAAGTTGAGTATCTCTAAGTGAGAAATCAGCTTCTCCTTCCACAGAGTGTACTCACCTCTGCCATCAAACTTCTAAACCTTTATCCAAACGGAAGACATGACCTTCCAGGTGAGAACACCTTACATAGTTCCAAACTGTTAGGTAAACCAACCAAAGCCTCATAAAATAGTTGGTAAGCTAACAAAGAGTCGATAGAGTTGAGACTTGTTAGAACTTCATACAGAAACAAAACGTTGCAGAAATAACATAAACTAAAGGAGTACACAACAATGAACGAGTTCGACAATATCTTGTGTTGATATTGCCTACGGTTTGCCGAGACCTTGTCCCGAAATCCACTAGATCAGAACAGTGTTTACAACTGAGTTACAAGATATAATGATCCTCACAATCACTACTCACTAAATCCTTGTTTCAAATTGTGTTTTCCCTAAGAGTGACCCTTTGAGTCGCTCTCTCCATCTTCCATTGGCTTCCTTTTATAGCAGCTGACTTTCCTTGTCTCTAAGAGCACCAACTTAATTTGACAAAGCCTCCTTGATTAAGAATCAACACTAGACAAAAGCACATTTTGTACTGTTTGCTTTTGTATAATCACCAACTTAACTCTTAATTCGGATTAAGAAACACCAACACAACATCATTACTTATACAAATGTTTTCTTATTAACTGCTAACACCTTCTCATTTGGATCCAACAAATGTTTAGTTCCACAAATACAGTATAACACACCACACCACAATACAACATGATACGATACAACACAATACAGTACAGTACAATACTTTTTATTTCCAGAAATTTAATGTGGAGATATTTATTCTTGTAGTCTTGGCGGAATCAATTATTGTCTATCGGGATATATAGTTCAGAAATGGAGACAATCAAGAATTCAACAACTAGATATATCTCATCGTTCACCAGAAACCTCGAAGGTGTGTGGAATTGCTCCTTCAACAACAATCCGGGTCTTGTCTGCGCATATCCAGGCGGAAACCAATATTGGAGGGCTTTACAAACATATAAATTTGAAAATTAGCGAACGGTTTATATATACAAAGATAATGTAGAGAAAAATCGTAAAAATAATAAGATAAGCATATATACTAGTTTCGTGGTGGTTGCGACGGAGTTGGTCCAATGCCCTTAATTTATATACGGCCAATGTTCTCCCCTTTGGACAATCGTGACGTAATCCGTTGCTTGTAGTTCTAATTACAACGAAAGTTCTGTCCCCTCTTTGTTTTGTTTATGCATTTGTAGTTTCCTAGGGAAACATAAATATGAGATATATTTTATAATATGATACATGCATGCATAATGCATTACTATATTAAACATTAATTCATTTTATAAATGGTTCAGCTATCCACCTACGCACAGTGTATTTTTATAGAGTAATCAATCTTTTTATTTAGTTGATAACTCAGATATCCAGGCCTCTGACCCAAACAATCCTGAGATGATATACCTCGTTTGGTACTTATTTTAATGTGAAACGAACCCTAGAAATTAACTTGTCTAGTAGCATACTTCTATGTAGTAGGTAAATGGTGTGCATACAATCTACGAAAAGAGGAGACAATATATAGTGTGCATACCATCGCCGCTGTCCAACTGTGAACTCATATGAGAAATGTAACCATTGCTTTTAAAGGAGGAAAACTGAGTGATCTTCCATGTGAATCTGCAGTTCTTCTGAGGTACATCCATCAGTTTAAGGCATGTTCTTTGATGAAGGGATATAAATTACTTTCTCCCAAAATTGTATAGAAAAAAAGTAGAATAAGTATTTATAATTTATTATACATCTTTTAAATATTTAGAGAAAACATTTGGTAGATATACTCTTCCAATACATCACTCAAATTCAATTTGCTTCGTATTAATATTTGGTAGATATAATATTTTAATAATTTTTTTATATATAAATATTACAAGTATTTTCCCCGTCTAAAAAATTAGCATAGAGAGCATAACTAAATTCCTACATAGAAATAAAGAGATTAGATCATATCAAATACGAACCATATCCTTCGGTCCCTTCACAAGAATTTTTATTATGCACCAAGTCTTTTTTTATAGGACCAAGACCACTCTAGTTATTCCCACCTTATCGATAATCTAACAACAATGTTGGGTGATTCATTTGACAAGTTTTAAGGTGGGATATATGTCAATAATCTCTTCTTCATAAACCAAAGATCAAAGATTTTTTCTTTATGAGAATTAAAAAAGGTCCATAATCCCCAAGTGATTTTAAGAAGATAACCCAAAAAATATAGGAAATAGAAGGTTTGATGAGTCTGCAGTGAATTTCTATACATACAGGCCTAGGCACCTAGGATTGCGTTCATAATACCCAAGTGATTTTACAGTTTATGTTATAATGGTTTGTTAGTTTAAATTCTTTTTGCTTACTCAAAAGTTTTTTAGTATACAAAATATAAGCACCCATATATCTTTTATAAGTTTATAGCTGATTAATGGGTTTGACTCCATTTGCACTTAAACTTTAATGGGCTAAACGTTTTTGCCTAAAGATAAAGTGAAGCCTAATGTGTGTTATTACAAAGAAAATATAAAATTATGGGTCCAACTAATCTAATGATGATAGTTGGTGAAACAAAGTAATGATAATGCTATTGTAGAAGTCTAAGGAGGAGGAGTGTGCGCACACTTCATTTACTTGGAATACAGCCATCAACTAGCATTATAGCCAACATGTGTCTGTTAGATCTTTTAACTTTTTTGTGGTAATTAATACGGCAGAGAGAGAGCTTCCTTATGGGAGTGTATTATATTGTAAGGGAGAGAGGTTCCTTGTGTGAGTGTAAGAACCAGTAAATGAAACACCAAGAGATTGAGTGTGGTTGTGTAATCTTTCGATCATAGTAAATTTTGGGTGATAGGATCCACGATGATAGGATCCACGACCATATACCATCGATCATAGGACAAGGCTTAGACTTAGTTATCAAGTTTTCGGCTAAATACACCAATGATAAAGGGGAGACGACCTTCCTTGGGAAACATGTCAAAGACAAAGGGGAGACAAGCTTATTAGAAATGTTTCAGCTTTCTAAACTCAATTACTTGCCCAGCACTCAAGAACCGGAGCAGCACGCAAGGAGTTCACGACAACAACCTTCCCTGGAGGATCAGGATGACATACGCTCATCAAGACGCTCCAGATGCTACAAAAGGTAATTAGACCATCAATTTTATCTCTATTGATTCTTGACTCAATTAGCTAACTACTCAAGGTTGAATTAGCCTAAACAAAGCTATGAGTCGAGAGTTATGTACTTTACAAGCTGGACCTTCTACACTAAGGCTTTATTCGGGACAACACAAACTTTCGAGCAACACAGACCAGCTCAGGAGCAGCCTTCACTCCGAACCACTTGGAGGTTATTCTTGGGCCTTTTAGGGATCCAGAAAGACCAAGATTTTATCAATCGTCTGACGGATCCTCCAGATGCCCACCTTACAATAAGAAGATCTGATCATACTCTGTTTAAGGAAAGTCTGGGATCCACTTCCCTTAAGAGCTTGCAGACTTATGTGTGGCGACCAAGAGACACTCTAAGACAATCAAAAGCATCCAGGAGATTCTTCTCATGCTCCATAACTCACATGATTAGGCGAATCCTTCCCATTGAAGACTTTTCATATCTTGTCGATTACCAAATCTTCTCCAACGGCTCCAAGATCGACGGCCCTCATCACTTGTCCGTTGGACACTTATTACTGGGATATTTCCATCCTATTTTAAGCATATGACCGTTGGAGTCTCGAGCATATATAAGCTCAAGCATTCCTTTGTATTTCACACGCTTTTTAGCCTTGAATAATGAACGAAGAACAACTTTCTTCTTGATAGAAAATTTAGCCGCCTTCTCTTTCTTTTGAGGATTCGAGAACAAGATACGAGTCAAGCTTGTGAGGATTCCAACTAGACGGACCCGAGATTATCAAAGGAATCATCACCCTCTTTTGTGGTTCTCATTCGCGCAATTATGCCAATACTAGATTCGATCGGTTTGGACTCACCAAAGTCAAGCCGTTTAATCCATATCCGAGACCTCACCCACGAGACCTACTGGTTTGAGACCGGGAACTCGTTAAATTCTCTTTGCATTTACGTTTATAATTTGTCAATCTTGTTGATGAGTTTGCAACGAATTTGTATTCATACAAGCCTAGGTGCCTAGCCTTAACTTATTTGGTTCCTAACAACTCAATTAGAATATCTCCTCGTCTTATGTTATAATGGTTTGTTAGTTTTAATATTTTTTTGCTTACTCAAAAGATTTTCAGTATACTAAAATATAAGCAACCATATATCTTTTATAAGTATATAGCTTATTATTTTTTTATTTCGTATATGCATAATTGCAATGGGTTTGACTCCATTTGCACTTGGGAGACTATAAACGTTTTTGTTTAAAGACAAAGTGAAGCCTGCTGTGTATTATTACAAAGAAAAGAGAAGATTATGGCTCCAACTAATCTAATGATGGAAATTAATGAAACAGAGTAATGATGATGTTATTATAGAAGTCTAAGGAGGAAGTGTGCGCACACCTCTTCTACATGGAGTAAACCAGCAACTAGCATTATAGCCAACATGTATTTGCTAGATCTTCTAACATTTTTGTGGTAATATATTGTAAGGCAAAGAGAGAGTTTCCTTGTGTAAGTGTAAGAACCTGTAAACGAAATACCAAGAGATTGAGTGTGCTGGTATAATCTTTCGATCATAGTGAACTCTGGGAGTAAGAGTACTCCCAAGCAACGTATTGGTTTGAGGTCGGGAACTCGGGAAATCCTGTTTGCATTTACATTTATGTTTTTCCAATCTTGTTTCTAGTTAAACTTCAACCTACAAAAGAGATCAAAAACCCTACAATAACTATAAATATCAATTTTAAATATAAAGTTCGATTAAAAAAATTATGTGTTCTTACTTTCTTCCTTTGATCTAATAACTTTTGCTAATATATTTTTTTGCTTGAAAAGTCATCTCTAGGCCGATAGTTTATAATTATAGGTTGTTATACATAGTAGTCGACGTCACGACAGTCGTTTTTTGTTGGAATTCAATTTGAGTTCATGTGAATAAGAAATGTTTGTCTAATGTTTGTTGCTTAAAATGCACAAAATAGAGTAACCTATATTTTGGAGAAGTCTTAATAAAGTTAAATAACCTGTTTTATATCAAATTATTATTTGTGTACTTGATCACTACATAAATTTTAATTTGGTTAAAAGTTAAAAGCTCTTTTTATTTAAAGAGAAGAAACTTGGTCAATAGTCAAGTATTCTCTATAATTGATAAATTGATTTTTATCAATTTTGTAACCCAAAATAGATCATAATGGCCCAAAAAATAATTGAGACAAATGAGTATTATAGACTACAATAATGAAGATGTAAAGTCTCATCTCTCTCATTCATTGAAAAATAGAGACACGAAAAATATCAACAATCTATTCACTTTCTTTTCCTTTATTTTTTCATTGTCTATTTACATGAGAGTAAAACACGGAAACAGCGTAAGTTAGATTATGTTCTTGGGTTGTGCAAAACATAATAGTTGCAGTTGTATCCTTGGATTCGGAAGGCCATGCATATGTCACACTACGGGGCATCTACAGAATAAAGGAGAGAGATTCATCTCGCCTCTGCAAATCTCATTCCTAATTCTTGTACTAGTATTGTATATTTATTTATTTGTTATCAATTTATTTCATGTAATTTCTTCATTAATTATCAGTTTACCCAATTGTAGAACTTGCGTTCCTACAATCTTAATTCTGTAAACTTTCGTTTATACTTATTGCACTAAATAAAACTAATATTTTGTGAAGTGTTTTGTCATGAAAACAATAACTAGAGATTCATTGTTTTGAATCAGATTTACCTCTTGGAAATGTAATTGGTTTTTTGTTTAAAATATGAGACTAATCAAAACCTGGTTCCATTTCTTTGATTTCCAAAAGGAAAAAAAAAAGAACAAGAGAAAAATAATTTCCAAAAGGAAAAAAAAATAAAACAAAAGAAAAAGAACATCTTCATAGTGAATTCTTTTGTTATTGATCAAATTTCATTTTGATTTGCAAGTCAGTCACAGAATTATGCGAACATGTGTTCATAGAAAGGCAAGTCTTTCAAGTATTGAAGAATTGAAAAAAAAAACACTTTTTGTGTAAAAGCTAAACGTAATCGGTTAACAGTTTTCTTCTTATTTTTAAGGTTTTCTAATTTGAAGAGCAATAAGAAAACAATAAGACTAAACACGGTTATGTTTCTTGTATTGATTAGTATATGTTTAGTACTTATCAAAAATAAATCCGTTTCGAGGAAAAAAGAAAAAAGAAAAAAGAAAGAAAAAAACAATACACAAAGTACTTGTTTTTTAGTACAAAAACTCAACTTGATTATCAATACCCAAAACTAGTTTTGGTTATAAATGATTGTGTTTTGGTTTCACAAACCTATTACATTTAATTTACTCAATGTATTGAGAATTACCAAGTAATTTCTAAAAATACTTGAAAGTGTGGTGGATACAAAGTATATATATATATTATATACAAGAGAAACCTATCTTGACACTATGGTAACCCACTTGAATATAAGTCGGGCAATGTGTAATCTCGATAATAGTCAATCTTATAAGACGATGACATAAATTCATTAAGCAATTGATCTCAAAGGGAATTATCTCAATATATAATATCTAATTGGATGACAACCTAGACACTACAAGAGAACATTAGTATAGTGACGTCAATTTACGACGTTTTGGAGACGTCGTAAATTAGGGACATATTCGCAACTATTTTACGACATAAGTACATTTCGTCGTAAAAGAGTTGTAAGAGGACAATAAAAAATTTTGTTGTAACTTAGTTGGCATTTTACAACGCTTTGACAACGTTTTGCCATTTACAATACAATTCGTTGTTACAATGTATATCTTGTTTACGATGTACATCTTTTACAACGAGTTAAAAATGAAACTTGAAATTTGGTACACACATTATTTGTGTTACGTAATTAGTTATAAAAAATTTATAATATTGTCGTACAGATGTAGTTAAAAATTACATTTAGTTGTTAAAACGTCTCTACTTTGTAAGTCTTTCAGGACTAAATGAATTATAACTATTTAAGGATGAAATTTTAAATAAGATATTTATGGTTAGTTACATACATTGTAAATTACTCGTATTTGGTTTAAAGTTGTATTAATTTTTTGCCAATATAAGGAGGAGGTCTCTCTTCATAAATCATAGCACCACACAACAAACAAAAAAACTTGTTAGACAGAAAAAAAATGGTTGGGAGAAGAAAAAATCGTTTTTGTGCAAATATAACAGTTTTGGGAAAAAACCCAAAAAATATCTTTTGGTGGTAATATATTCGAGCAACGGAAGTGGATGTATATGTATAGAGATTTGCTTTGGCCGAGTTACTTCCAAAAAATGTACATAAAGCACTTGCCGGTATCTGTTTTAACATAATTTAGTAATTGATATATACCTATATATATACATATCACTTATATAATGTGCGCTATGTATTTTAGGTATTAGAGTTTTTTCGAGATTTTGAGTGCACGAACAATCACAGAAGAAGGTTTGGAACAGCTTTCAACAAATATACCGCTCTTGTTGTACAACTTAAAGAAGATTTTTCCTCCTTCGTTCTTCGATGTTATGTAACATCTCCCAATGCACCTTCCTCAAGAAGCACTACTGGTTGGACCTGTTCATTTTTGATGGATGTACCCATTTGAGCGGTTTATGAAAACTCTTTGCACCCATCATTGACACATGAAAAAATAGCACCTAGGAGATATGATGATGGTGGAGTTTCCCCAATTTATGCAGTAGAGGGAGTTCCTGATATCTTCTCACCGATTGGGCATCTTAGTGGCAAATTAAAAGAAGTTTGGTGGAGTAGTCCTGAAGACCGTCACGCGGCACACACGTATATACTTCTGAATTGTACTGAAGTGCTTCCGTTTGAAAGGTATATTCATATATATATGTATATATATATATGTATATGAATTGTATATATTTAATACTATGTGTCTAGTATTACTAATTAAATTAACATATTTCTATACATGTAGTTTATTTATAAGTCAGGTAAAAGAAACTATTGAAGGAATTTCAGATGCAGAAGTATTTAAGCGGAAAGATATGCACTTTTCACTCTGGTTGAAGGGCCAGGTAAGAGTCAATTGTATAATTACGAGAATTCTAATTACGTTATAATTAATTTTTAACTGTGTAAACAGGTTGACTATGATGATCCATTCTATCCACCATAATTTCATAATTTGATGCAAGGTTCAATTGCTAAGATAACAACGGCACCCATGTATTTCACCAGAGGATACACATTTCATACTTTTGAGTACGGTGTAAGGCGTGCAACAGCCAATTGGGGAGTATGTGTGAAGGGTGAGACTGATTTTTATGGGATTTTGCAAGAGATTATCAAAGTGTAATTTGTAGGATTAATTGGGTTGAAATGTGTGCTATTCAAATGTGACTGGTTTGATCCAATAATTAACGGAGGTGTTCGATACAGCAAATTTGGAGTTGTAGATGTAAATGGGAGGAGAAAATACAACAAATTTGAGCATTTCATCTTAGCATCGCAAGCAGAGCAAGTTAGCTTCATTCCTTATCCTAGAATCAAAGAGTTTGGAATCAATTGGTTAGCTACAGTGAAGATCACTTCCCGAGGGAGAATTATTGGAGGTGGAGATTTACCAAAGCAAGAAGAATCATGTACATCTATACAAGTGCTCGATCAAGCTACAGAGCTAGTTGTGCTTATTGATCCGGAAAACCGAGAATACAAAGATCTCCCTGTAGAAGATGTTGACGACGAGTAACGTGACGAGTTTGAGGAAAGTGATAATCCGAGTGGTGGAAATGATAGTAATGGTGAAGAATCTGGTTGATACCATGGTTTAACATGTATGAACATGTTAGAATTTTCTTGTATCTTCAACAATCTATATTATATCAATCAAAGTTTTTTAATCACTTGACTTTAATAGATTAATTATGTATGCTAACTCGAAATCAAATACATAGCCGTTGAAAACATAAATATCATTATCAAAATATATACATAAAGCAAAAAACGCTTTGGCAAAAGAAAATAGATGTCGTAAAGTCGACGGTAAAAAAAAGAAACATCATAAGTACGTTGGTACACAAGAACGTCGTAAAGATGTTGGCAAATAAAACGTTGTAAGGACGTTGGTACACAAGAACATCGTAAAGACGTTGGCAAATAAAACGTCGTAAGGACGTTGTTACGCAAGAACGCCGTAAATACGTTGGGAAATAAAATGTCGTAAGGACGTTGTTACGCAAAAACGTTGTAAAGACGTTGTCAAGTAAAAAAATCGTACGGGCGTTGGTAATTACCAACACCCTTACGATGTTTGTTATTAATATTGAGATACATTGTACCGTTAAGATAAGTTGCACCAACACTTAGCAACTTACCTCCCAACGTATTAACAACACCCTGTACTTCCTAAATATACATCACGAAATTTGCAACTTTATTTCATCATTCAACAATCCTCCTTCTTTCTCTAAGGTATTCCTCTCTTTTCTCTCTAGAATTCTTATTTTACTTAAAAATTATATACGATTTTTAGAAATTATGTAATATGTATGGAATTTAGAATTATATTAGAATTTAATATTTACGGTGCAATTTATAATTTACGGTGGAATATATAATTATTGTTAATTTTATTGTAGGTACTACATATATGGCTCCTCGTAAGCATACACGTCGTGTCCATTAAAGTGACATTGTACACGGCACTGCATCGTCGTCAACTTCCTTTGCAGTGTCAGAGACACAGTCAAAGTCCTAGTCGCAGAGTCACACTCAGCCGGGTCCTTCACTAACACCGAAAGTTGCCATAGACCTTCCACCGACTACTGCAGTGGTACATCCGCACCTTTTGATGCCACCAGATGCACCATATGCATAGTATAGGGTGGAGGATATTCTCGTGGCTCCAAATCGCGAGAATTTTCCCCTTTTACATATCGATCGACCTACTGGTACTTATTGGTACGTTTTCGTTTAGATATTAATTTATTTATTAGATTTACAAATTTTAAATGATTATTTATAATTAAATAATTACTAATTATATCCGTTTAAAAAATTCAGGTTTGGTGTGGATAGCAAAGTGGGGCGAAGCATTACAGAATACATCAAAAGCTACTTTGTAGAAGCGACTCCTAATTGGAAATAAATACCCCACTACATTCGCATTACATGGTTCAAAAATTTTGCGGTAATTAATTTTTTTGTTAAAATTAAAATTTCATTTTATTAAACCTATATATGTAATAAATATTAAATCCTTATTAAATCTTCTTTTTACTAGCGGCGTCAGAATTAGGACGTCTCCATCAACAAGACTGTCAGACATGAGTTCAACCACAAAGCCATGAAGCGGCTTTGTAATACAGTATGTGACTGGAAGACTGATTGGGAGGTGAAGGGAGTAGCGGGAAACCCACATTTATGGACCAACGCATGTTGGGAAGGGCTGAAGATTTATTGGCTAGACCCGAACTCGGTGAGAAGAGCTGCTCAGTGTTCCGCATTGCAGAAAACGATTGGTCCGGATGGGTTGCCAGTCGCAATGCCTCACATTGCAGGTCAGATGCCTTTCGGCGGAGTAGCCATACAAATAGTAAGTGGTTTTTTTAAATTAAATTTTTTTGTTCATTACTATTTAAATTAAATTACTATTGATTTAAAATTAACTTTTTTAGGCTGGAAAAACTAAACAAAATCCTACGCTTCCAGAATTGTATGTTGCTACTCATAAGAATAAGTATGGCGTCTTCATTGATCCTCGTTGTGAGCGGCTACACAGTCAGGTTGAAGCTGCTGTTTAGGAGCGTCAGACTCAGCTTTCCGAGAAATCCCCTGATGGTACTCCTGTGGAATTGAGAACTCCTGAAATCAACACAATTTATAAGCAGATATTTAATTTAAAATTTTAATAATTTTTATTCTCTAACAAAATTTAGATAATTATTATTCTCTGACAAAACGATTTTTCCAGATTGCTCCCCCTGAAAAATGGACGGATTATTGGAATACGTTCCGCCCAAGACGTCTAGAGAGTCACATCTAACTGGATAGTGGAAAATTGCTCGGTAGGTCAGTTGATGGTTTCCCGTACAGAAAATAGCCGAGCTAAAACAAGCGACGGATCAGAAGTTTGTTGTATTGGAGTCCATGATGGATATTTTGGTTGTGGGCAATCCTAATGCAACTGAGGCATTGGAGCGTAGACGCCGGGACCTCGGGATCAGGCCTAGGGAGAATGTCGATGTCGATTTAAACCAACGAGTTACTGAAGACCAAGACGACTGTAGTACAGAAATGTCCGACGAACTACTGTGATAAAATATTTTGTAAATTTTAATAATTTTGTAAACATATTTTAATATCAAATTTTATTTAATTAAGTCAATTCAAAAATTTATTAAATTACAAAATTTAACTGAATATTTTCAATAAAAAAAATTAAATAATTATTTGTGGCAAAAAATGTAAATAAACGTCTCTAATTAGTTGTAAAAGACTTCGTCTTTAAGTAATTGTAAACCATTTCCTTTTTAATTAGTTGTAAAAAATTTGTCTTTCTTTAATTGTAAAATGTTTCGACTTTAATTCATTGTAAAACATTTTGACTCTAATTCATTGTAATACTTTTTGACTCTAATTTGTTGTTAAGTAGGCGTTGTCAGTTAGTTGCTAAATTTACAACGTTTTAACGCTGTTTAAATTAACATCGACTTTACAACGTTCGCCATAGGTTACGGCGTCTTTACGACGCCAGTTTTACGACGTTTTAACATCGAAACTCGGACGTTGTTAATTCACAACGACTTTTGTCTTACGACGAACAAGACATGACTAAACATGTAGCATCCCTAATTCGTTGTAAAGGTAGTTAACAACGATTTAGGGACGAAAATCAAAGTTGTAAACTCTATGTTCTTTTGTAGTGAGAATCCACTTGTTAAAGGTCTGTCCTGAGATCAAATTATAAATCATCAAGAGGAATGGGTTGAAACTCTATGACTAAAGAGGTTGCTTGATGGTAACCCTACATATGTGACTAGAGGTCCCAAGATCTAGGTTCTAAGGGAAAATAAATTCAAGTAGAATCTGATAAGCGCACTGAGAGACTCATGTCTCTACCCAGTTTCTAAAATGATTACTAGTGCTTCCTGTATATGTAGAGGATAAGCATTTGCTTTTAATAGTTAATCATGGTTTTGAGATATAAGTAGAGTATTATAGGATGCTCATTAAAATAACACTAATGACAAATCACCTTGTGAATGTGAAATGAGACTGTTTCTAAGAGAATGAAGGTCATGCCACTCATGTCAAAGTCTGGAAGGTTCAAGACATTATGTTCACTTTCTATTTGAGTAAATCCAATAACTATTAACAATGACGGGTTCAAAGCTGCAAAATGCTACCAACTCATATACAGCGGATTTTTCGTTTGTACTCTTAAAAGTCCTTTTTCGAGTCTGCATATGTTTATAGTCATTTATATTCTTGTGGGGGATTGTTGGAACTCAATTTAAGTTCGTGTGAATGAGAAATTATTTTCTAATGTTTGTTGTTTGAAATGCACAAAATAGACTAGCCTATATTGTGGAGAAGTCATAGCAAGGTTAAACAACCTATTTTATATCAAATTATTAATTGTGTACTTGACCACTGCATAAATTTTAACTTGGTTAAAAGTAAAAAGCTTTCTTTAGTCAAAGAGAATAAACTTGGTCAAAAGACAAGTATTCTCTATAATTGATGAATTGATTTTTATGAATTTTGTAACTCCACAATTGATCTTAATGGCTCAAAAATTAATTGAGATTAGTGAGCATTATAGACCATAACAAATAAAGTCTCAAATCTTTCATTCATTTTGGAGTACATAGATATGAAAAATATCAACAATCTCTTCACTTTATTTTCCTTTATTTTTTTCATGGTTTGTTTCCATGAGAGTACAACACAGAAAAAGCGTTTGTTAGATAATGGTCTTGGGTTGTGCAAGACATAATAATTGCAGTTGTATCCTGGGATTCGGAATACCATGCATCCGTCACACTACGGGACGTTTACAAAATTAAAGAAAGAGATTTGTCTCACCTATGCAAATCTCATTCCTAATGCTTGTATTGGTATAGTATATTTATTTATTTATATCGATTTATTTCATGTAATTTCTTCATATATTATCATATATTATCAGTTGCCCAATTATAGAAACTTGTGTTCCTACAGGTTTACTATACAACTGTGTTCTATCTTCAAGAATTGATCTTAATTTATACTAAAAATCAATTTATAAATGATAACTCTTTTTGTACAAAATATATTTTTTTGATTCATATTTATTGAGGTTTTAATGCATTATATAATATTTTTTATTTGTGTTCATTTTTGTTTTTAGGTATGTGTTTATTTAGGTATTATATTTGTGTGCATTTAAGTTTTTATATTTATATTAATTGAATTTCTTAAACTCATGTTTTTCCAACCCTTATTCATTTAAGTGCTTAAATTTGTGTTCATTTGATTTTTTATACTCATATTCGTTTAAATTATTAGCTCCATGTTCATTTATCTTTTAAATTTGAGGATTTAATTTGCCATAAATTTATAATCTTTAGTAAACATGAAATAATGAAATTTAAAATATTCAAAACTTAAAAGAAAATAAGAATATATTGTTTATTTTGAAATGAATATGACAAGAACTCAAAAAATATTTTATTTAGATTTTTTTGAATTATTGTTCCATTACGTTCTCATGTTTGTTTAGATTTTAAATTTGTGTTCATTTTGGTTTTTATATTCGTATTCATTTAAGTTCTTAAACCTATATTCATTTAAGTTTTAGACTCATGTTTATTTAGTTTTTAGATATGTCTTCATTTAGATTTTTACACTCATGTTTGCAATAATCAATTTTTAAGATAACTTAAATAAGTTATATTTTTATTAACAATATTAAATTAAGAAATGTAATTAAAGTATTAACATCGATAATTAAGAATTGTTTCTATTTCAAAGTTTTTAATTTTTTGATGGAGAAATATATTAATAAAATATTAGAAATAAATATGATAGGAATCAAACAAAATTCGTTGATACAATTTATGGTTGTTGGTTTCAATATTGTATCTCAAACAATATTTTTAAATTTTAAATATTTATAATATATTAATTTTAAAGGTAAGTAAAGTCGGTTTTAAATATTTTATACGAACAATATTTATTTAAGGAAAAAAGTTTATTAGTATTTACTAACTAGAATCAATATATTATCATAATATATTTATTAGCTAAATGTTTATCATATAAAAGAATCAATCAAGATCTTCATATTTAATATATAATTAATGACATTAAGTTGACATAATAACCGTTTATGTTGTTACTATTATATGAAAAAGGAAAAATTTCATGTATCATTAGAATATGATACATTTTTATTGATGCACAATATAATACATCGTTGAATACATTTAAGTAGTATACTAAAATACATTTCCAAATTATATGTAAAAAAGTGTATCTATCACTCTCCGATTTGTCATGTTATTGAATCTAAAATTAAAATATCACGCTAATTTAAAAAAACAAACTTGATAATACGCCATAATAAAGGCCCATAGTAATGCATTTTCAATATAATCAAGTAATATCTTAAAATTTATTTTACAATGAAATGTATTTCATATGAAAGAATCAATCGAAATCTTTATATTAAATACATTTCAAACGACATTAAGTTGACAAAATTGTCCCTAATAACAATCTAATATGTTAACCATTTTTTTATTGTGTTGTTTGTAATACTATCTTTTTATTATGTAGAAGGTACGTTAATATACCAATTTTACTTTAATCACATAACGGACATAAGTTTAGAACAATAATTCTTCGCTGTCAAGAAAATGTAATTTAGAGACAATTTTGTAAACATATTATTGTTTAACGAATAGTAGTATTACGGTCTATGTTAGTTTTTGATTTTTTTCCCTAATATTACATTACAAAAATTGTATCCTCTATTGCAGTAATTTCGCAATCTTTAGAATATTCTTTTAGAAATGGTATCAATCATTTCGAATGATTATAACCAAATCATTTCGAGATCCAACTCTCCTTAGAGAGGTTAACACTAAAATAATACAAAATGGTTAACACTCAAATAATACAATGAAAACAACTTGTCGTTGTAACCACTTGAGATTCGAATCCACATAGAATCTAGAATCTACACAATATGATTACAAGGCTTCAACCCAAGCTATAACAATCTATTCCTTTCGTTTTCATTTAATTAATTTCTAAAAATATCTTTTTCATTAATTTGCAATAGGTCAAGGGTAAAGCAAACCTAGATTTACCAAATAATCAACTATCAAATCGTAATGAAAAAGTACGAGAGAAGAGATAAAGAAGAAACTCTAGATTATAGATGGTTTGATCTTTGAAGATTTCACATGAAGATACATATACTCATACATAATCTCTCACCATAAATTCAACTCTTCGTGAGAAGGTTGGATCAAAACTCTTAAGGAGGTTGAACGAAGTTGTAAAATACAATGTCACTCAATATAATACGTTTAATATTTCAGGGGTAGTTTTAAAAAGTGTTATCTTTTTATTATATAGAAGATTGATAGTGCGACTATTTGGTTCTCGTGGATTTGATTCTTAAATTAAAGTAGTATTTCGTTTTGTTGTACACTTACGGTAGATTCTAGGATTAAATTTGAGTGTATATTATGGGACAACATAGAAACTATTTATTGCAATATATGGACGTACACTCATATACAAACTGTTATTGTTACGAACAGGAAAGGTACACGTACAGAAGTTTTCTCCATGTTAAAGTACACATCAAGCGATTAGATGTGTCACTTTTTATTTTAAGTTCAATTTTACAATACGATACAGTATTTTATATGTTGTAGATAAGTTCATGTGGAGCTATTTAATTTTATAGTCTTGATCGAGTCCATTATTGGGCATCAAGGATATATAGTCTCAGAAGTGGAGAGAATTAAGAACTCAACACCGATATATATCTGATCGTTCACCAGAAGTCCCCTCGAAGGTTTGTGGAGTTCCTCCAGCGACTGTAAACCAACCGGATCATAAGGAAACCAACTTTCCTGGGCTATAATCAAAACATGTAGATATGAAAATTAGGGAACGGCTGCAAATGCATATATATATATATATATATATATATAATATAAAAATAACTTAGAAATAATATAGATGAAATATATTTTTTTATCTTTGTTGATTTAGGTTTTGATGCATTACAATTTTCGTATATAAATTTCTTGTTTCATGTCATTTAGGTTTTAGATCCATGTTCAATTATGTTTTTAGATGTGCATTAATTAAAATTTTTAGATCCACGTTCATTTAAGATTTTTAAACTCCATATTCATTTAGATTTTTATATTCATGTTCATTTAGATTTATAGACATGTGTTTATCTAGACAAGGATAATGTATCTAATTTGACATTTAAATTTAGATTTTATTATATTTAATAATAAAAATTAGTATATATTGATGTTTATTAATTCGTTATTTTACTTGACTTTTGAGAGAAAACCACATGATGAGTCTTAAATAGAACAATGATGTTCGCTAAGTATATTTTTTCCTATCATGATTATGGGTAAAATTTTAAAATAGAGATTAATTAGGATATATCGCATATAATATACCATAAATAATAGGAATTAGTCATGATAATATGTTATATTTAATTTAGTTATATAATTAAACGGACCAATAGTCTCTTGACTGAACTTCTTAAAATATTTTATTCATTAGTTTGTTAGTTAATCTGATATGTGTTATATGTAATTTAAACCTTCCTTTTTATTATAAATTAAAGTTAAAACAAACAAATGATATTATCTAAATAATAATAATAATAATCAGTTATAGAGAAATAATTTCTTTTTATTATTATAAAACAAATATTATGTGACTATTATTTTCTACTAAAAATACATTATAGTCCAAAACAGATAAATAAACACAATGTTTGACTTAATGTTACGCTTTTATTATATAGAGTGATTTAGATTGTAAAAACATTAATTCATTTCTAAATTATGTGTTGTATTTTGTTCGTAACAAGAGTAATTTGGGCAAATCTAACAAATCTCATAGATATAAAAATTCATCATACACTTATTTATGTTACACATCTACACTTGAAATGGTCAAAATCTTCGATACTATATTAGTGTGGGACCTCGCATGATCATTCAAATAAATATAGTGTCGACTAACCTAAAACCAGTGTGCAAGTTTCTAGCGGGAATCTAACCCGAGTCTCTGCGATTTTAGGCCCTAAGACCTATGTTGTCATTCGTCTATCCGTCGAGACCACTACTGCTAGGCTAAAAAATTTCTTTTTGTAAGGGAACCACTAGACCACTTTTTCGGCTATTTGTGTTGTATTATTATTTAAAACATTCAAATTTTTAAAGTATAAACAGTTGAGTTATTCTTCATGCATGCATGCACGATCAGCTAAAAGAAGAGAGAGTATATATCATTTCCGTGGTGCAACAGTGAACTCGTAGGAGGAGCGTTGTTCACCAGTGAAGGAGGAAAATTGAATGAGCGTCCAGGTGAATCTACAGTTGTTCCGAGGGACATCTTTCAGTTTAATGCGCTCCGCTGTTCCTATGGTTCGAGGGATAGAGGTAATAAGGATATTAATTGGTCGGACATTCACTAGAAATCTCTCCTTCAATACCATGTATGTCATGAAGTCATTAACCCCAAAAAGAGAGTATGTATCGTCGTGATACCCTGTTAAAACAACATAAAATATTATTATTTATCTCAATTTTCCAAATTTACACCAATCATATAATATACATGTGGAAATTTCGATATATAGACAGCACTCATACAATAGAAAATTCTATCAGTTCCATTCGAAATCGAGACTGACTTACATATTAGAAGCGATATGATTATGAATATTTGAATTATTAATATAAAATATTTTAAGAAGAAAATAATCTATTAATAAATAATATATATAAATTATATGTTAAGCTAATATTTACGTATTTCAAACTATTATTTATTTCTAGTTTTAAAAGCAAATATATTTTTAACTTGTATGAACATTTTAGAATATATATATATATATATATATATATATATATTTGTAAATGTAGAATCGTTAAATTTGACACGTAGAAGAATCATGTTAGTGAGTAACTTTGAGATCTAATTTTATATAATAACATAATGTATGAGATAAATATTGGTGATTATTTTTATTTTTATAGTTACAAGTGAAGATAAGTATTTGAATATTTTTTGTGTTAGAATTGCAAATAAATATAAATATTTCCTAGTAAACATAAATATTTAGATAAACTATGTTTCATAATATATAAAATACTGCAAAATCTATAATCGTTAGGTTTAACACGTGGAAATATTATGTTGGTGATTAGTTTTGAGATCCAACTTGATATAATATGATAAGAGATAAATATATCATGGTAAATATAAATATTTAATAAAAATATTAAGTATATATATATATATGTACTGCAAATTTAGAATCGTTAGATTTGACAAGTGGAAAAATTAATTTTGAGATCTAACTTTATATAATAATTTTACGATTGTGAATAAAGATAAATATTTTGTGATAAAGTTAAATATTGAAAAAAAATTAATGAAAGTGTTTTTTATCTCTTTTTAGGTAAATACAGAAAAATTAATATCGCTAAAAGTTACTGCGACAACAAAACTAGTCGCAGCGGTTATTTTACCGGTGCAGACCATACACTTTTGTCAAAAATCAAATTCCCGAAGCACTTCTTGACATTGAATAAACGATATTCTTTGGGTATTATTTTAATAATATCAAATCAATTCCATAACCTTGTAACGTAAAAAAGAAAATTCGATTACACTGAATATATATCAGTAGTTAGTTATAATTGATTATCATTTTTGTAAATAGATCTTGAGTTTTATAGTTTCAAGATTTGTAGACTGCATTAAATTATATTTTTGGACGATCTGATTTTTGATAAATTTCATGTGAAAGTGGATATATCATTTATATGAGGTAAGTCGTTTTTTTTGTTAAATCGTAGGAGTTCCGTATTTTTGACCTATATTATCTCTGGTTTTTGGGATTAACCATTGATAATACCATGTTTAAAATGTGAATCACTCCTTCCAAATAGATTTGAATTTATAATTTCTTTGCTAGTCAAAGTCACTAGACCAAAAACTATTTGGTAAAGTGTTTAATTATTTTAAGGCTCATTCAGTCAGCTATATCCTAAACGTGTGTAGATATATAAATGTGCATAGCTTATTAGTGTTTTACGAGAGTAGTAAACACAAAAAAGTTCGCACCTCAGTCACCAAAATTACTCACAATAGTTGAGTCACCACTGTTGTATGCATTGATCCAAATGAAAGAACTCGTCTGAAATCTGTCTGGAGTTCTTCTGGAACAAATTTTCTTGAAAGATTCGGACAAAAAAGCAAGTTCTTGGGAATAAGATTCTATTGAGAATCTATTCTCGATGGAATCTCATGTATTATATAAGTAAATTCTTTTAACTTGTAATATATGTATCAATAGGTTTTGTTCAAGAAAAAGTATATTGATTTTGTACAAATCGAACCGTCAATGTTTATGAAAAGGGTCCAAATATATTGACGGTTCGATTTAAACTTATAATATATGTATATCAATATATCTAGCGAACCGTCAATGCTTTTGGACCCTTTTAACAAGCTAGAAGACACACAAAAAGCACATTATGGAGACATAGAAAATAAACTTAAGAAAAGGAGTTAGAAATTAGGTGAGTGGCTATGAAATTTGTGTAACTAAGAAGATAACTATAGTTGCAAAAAATGGCATAATTGCCCCTTGTAGCTTTTACGTGGTGTACCAGTAATGATTTCAAGTCTTATTCTTTTTTTTTTTCAACATTTCAAGTCTTATTCAAGATACTTTTCTTTTTCTCTCACCTCTATTTTTATTATTTTTTACTTTTTTTATTTTTAAGAAACTTTGTTAAGAATCTCCACTGGAGTTGCTCTTATATCACACTCCGTCCCACGGATAAAAAGTCAACGCTCAGCGTCTTTATCAAATTAGATCGCGTAATGCATGATTACATCGATCATATAGATCATTTAGTATTAGATCCAATTACATGCAAGAAAATTAGAATTCTATAAGAACTTAAACACATGGTCTCACTTGCATTTCTTTTTTACAAATCTTTCTCCGTTAACTAAGGTCTTAGATTTACAAATTGATGCATATATAGCATCGAATAACTAAACAAAATACATAGATTAAAAATATTTGGATAGAGAAACTCATCGAAAACTTAGATAGATATTGGACTTGGATTCCCAAATCCAAAACAGATTCCAAACTAACCAAATTCTATCATCACATGGGACCGTCGAAAAATCAAAATGGCTCTTTGAAATAAGAATTTCAAGCTTTGAAACACTTCCTCCGTGACAGAAAAATGTGCGTAAATGCTACTCTCTCAGAGAGAGAAGACAATAAGGTTTAAATTTATTTCAAAATCAACTTAAACTTTAAATTGTAAATCACACTGATCATAAGAAACATACAAAACAAAAGATCAAATGTAAGATTTTTGTTTCTTATAACAAGTTGGCAAAATTTGCAAGATTCCAAGGGGAGGAGTATCAAACCAAATTTGAAGCAGGCATGAAGCAGCTGAAAGATTAAGTGGTTGAAGACTTGAAATTCTGCATCTTATTACAGAGTCTGTGTGGTGGAGGAGCAAATCAACTGGCTGAGCAAGACTATGGTGAAGACGAGTATTCCTCTCATACTAGATTTCGTAAATTGTAGCCTGCCAAGTGAGAAGGAACTGATATAGGAATTGAAGTTGTTAGAGTTTGTTAGAGCTAACGGCTAGTTAGGTTGGTTGTTAAACGAACTCTTTATAAACTCTGTAAGTCGAAATTCATCCATTCATTCATAATAAAATCGAGATTTCTTCTTAACTCATTCTTTGCAAAGACATTTCATTTCGTTTGAAGGTTGATTCTGTGGCGATTCCTTCGACGAGTGAGGTAAGAATGTTGTTTGTTTGAACATCAATCTTACAATCGATAGAGATAATCGTTTATCTCTATCAAAGGTATCAGAGCGTCGTTCTTCCTCGGAAATTATGGCGGAAACTCGAGCTCACCAACAGTTGAAGGAGGCGGTGGTTCGAGAGACGTCAGAAGTAATCGATGCGCGATTGGAGAAGATTGCGGGTTCATTAGCGGAACAAAATGAGAAAATTGACAAGAGCATAGCGGATATGTTCGAGGCCATTAGGATCATCGCGAAGAAGTCGGAGAAGAGAAGTGAGGATATGAACCAGCTTCCCCGAAGTTCGAATCTGATGGGGACGATGCCATCGGAGCTAAGTCCACCGACAATGGATAATTCCCGAGCGGCCAAACAAGGTACTAATTCCTTTTATTCTGGAATGACTAGGGTAGGTAGACTGGAATTTCCGCGTTTTGGAGGGGATAGGATTTCGGAATGGTTATCGAAGGTTGAACAATTCTTTGCGATCGATAACACTCTGGGGGATTTGAAGGTCGGTATTGCTTCAATTCATTTTGATGGAGTAGCTTCGACTTGGCATCAAGCGTTGATGCAATCGGGTCATGGATCGCAATTTTTTCACAGTTGGGAAGCTTATGTTGGGTTGTTAAAAGAACGTTTTGAGGAGGTATTGGAAGATCCTATGGCAGAGTTGAAATTGTTGCAAGAAACTGAGGGTATCAAGGAGTACCATGAAAAATTTGAGCTAATAAGGACGAAGGTTAACTTGAGTGAATCATATCTTTTGAGTGTATATCTTGCAGGGTTGAGGAGAGACACTCAGATGCATGTGCGAATGTTTCAACCATGTACGGTTAGGCAATGCTTTGTGTTGGGTAGGCTTTATGAAAAGGCTCACCCTCAAGTGATGGGGCATTCACTAAGCATGGGAAATAAGGCTCCTGTAAACAGGGGTGGTTTAAGCTACAAAAGAGAAGTAGAAGCCAGGACTAATGTACAATCCACCACAGATACAGCAAAGGTTCCTTTGATTCAACCTAAAAAGTTTTTGTCACCTCAAGAGATGAGTGATCGAAGAGCTAAGGGCTTATGCTATTATTGTGATGAGAAATTTACACTGGGTCACTACTTGAAACATAAGAAGGCTCAGCTTTATATGCTGACAAGTAATGAAGTGGAAGAAGTAGATGAGGAATTTCGTGATTGTTTGGAGGAAGCAGAGGTGATTGGAGACCTAGCTCACATTTCAGTGAATGCAGTGGCAGGTACTGCTAGCTACTCCACAATGAAGGTGAAAGGAGTTAATGGTAAAAGGTCAGTGTTCATACTCATTGATTCAGGGTCAACGCATAATTTCATGGACATAAGAGTGGTTGAAAGGCTTGGATGCCAGATTCTACCACCAGTTTTAGCCAAGGTATCTGTAGCTGATGGTGGTCAATTGAGCGTACTAGGGAGAGTGGAGAAGGTTAAATGGAACTTCCAAACACATGTGTTCCAGGCTGACTTCATGGTGATTGCTTTGGGAAACTGTGACATGGTTTTAGGGGTCCAATGGTTGAGTACACTCAGACCTATTACTTGGGACTTTCAGAAGTTGGTGATGCAGTTCAATACCAGTTTTAAGCGTGTGACCTTGAATGGTATTAAACCAGGGTCTGTCAGAAGCATAAAAGCTGCAAGGCTTAATAAGAACAAAGAGCATGATCCTCAACTGTCTATGATCTTTGCCATGGATTTTCAGGAAGAGAACACGGTAATGGAGTGTTCAATAAGTGGTGGAATTAGTGAGCTTTCTGGTGTCTCGGGTATTCGAAGGTTAATACAAGAGTATGCAGACATTTTCAGTGAACCTAAAGAGTTACCACCTCTAAGATCTAACCATAACCATAAGATACCTCTTTTGGAAGGATCCAACCCAGTAAATCAAAGACCATATCGTTATGCGGTTCATCAAAAGAATGAAATCGACAGATTGGTTCAAGATTTGCTTAAAGAGGGAACAATTCAAACAAGTGCAAGCCCATATGCATCCTCGGTGGTCTTGGTTAAGAAAAAAGATGGCAGTTGGCGTCTGTGTGTAGACTATAGGGGCCTTAATGAGAGGACAATTAAGGATCGCTTTCCTATACCTCTCATTGAGGATTTGATGGATGAGTTAGGAGGCTCAGTGGTTTACTCCAAGATCGATCTGAGAGCAGGGTACCACCAGGTCAGAATGGAGGTGGAGGATATTTCCAAGACCGCTTTTAAAACGCATAATGGCCATTACGAGTACCTCGTAATGCCATTTGGCCTTACAAACGCACCAGCCACCTTTCAGAACCTCATGAACACGGTTTTCAGGAAATTTTTAAGGAAGTCAGGCTTAGTTTTTTTTTATGACATTTTGGTTTACAGCAGTTCTATGGAACAACATTTACAACATTTCAGTGATGTCTTTGAGGTTATGAGGCTGAATAGATTGTTTGCTAAGGAAAGCAAGTGTTCTTTTGCTGTGAAAAAGGTTGAATATTTGGGGCACTTTATTGAAGCTGCAGGTATTTCTACAGATCCGAGTAAGGTCAAGGCTGTTTTAGAATGGCTTGTACCGAGCAGCTTGAAACAACTTCGAGGGTTCTTAGGCCTTGCAGGCTACTACAGACGATTTGTAAAAAATTTCGGGACCATTGCAAGAGCTTTGACAGCAATGACAAAGAAAGAGCTGCTTGTTTGGTCGGAAGAAGCTCAGCAAGCATTTGAGTCCTTAAAGAAAGCACTCTGTGAAGCACCAGTATTAGCTTTACCAAGATTCGATAAAATATTTGTGGTTGAGACTGATGCAAGTGGTATGGGTATAGGAGCTGTCTTGGTGCAGGAAGGGCACCCGTTAGCTTATATCAGCAGACATTTGAAGGGAAAGCAACTTCATCTTTCTATATACGAGAAAGAATTGTTGGCAGTGGTCTTTGCTGTCCAAAAGTGGAGGCATTATTTGATTACAAGACATTTTGTAATCAAAACTGACCAGAGAAGCCTCAAGTATTTGTTAGAACAAAGGCTAAACACTCCCATTCAACAACAATGGCTTGGAATTCGATTATGAAATACAGTATCGGCAAGGAAAAGATAATGTGGTTGTGGATGCCTTATCGAGAGTTGAAGGAGCTGAGGTCCTACACATGTCAATGTCAGTCCTTGAGTGTGATTTGATGAAGGAAATTCAAGAAGCTTACTCTCATGACAGGGAAATGGAACAGCTTATTGATCAGTTGAAAAGTAATCCTAACGCTAAGAAGCATTACACTTGGGTACAAAATATTCTGAGAAGGAAAAGCAAGATTGTGGTACCTGTTAATGTGGTAGTGAGAAACAAGATCTTGTCGTGGCTGCATAGCTCAGGTATTGGTGGCCATTCGGGAAGAGATGCTACAATGCAGAGGGTTAGGAGTCTGTTTTACTGGAAGGGTTTAACGAAAGATGTGCATAACTTCATACGTAGTTGCAGGGTTTGTCAGACTTGCAAATATGATAATGCGGCATCACCAGGCCTTATTCAACCATTACCCATTCCTGAGAACATCTGGACAGACATTTCTATGGATTTCATCGAAGGTTTACCTATATCCTTTGGCAAGTCTGTCATTTTAGTAGTTGTGGATAGGTTATCTAAAGCTGCTCATTTTATGACTCTGGCACATCCATATACTGCATTGACAGTAGCTCAAGTCTTTCTGGACAATATATTTAGACTCCATGGGCTGGCAAGAACAATCGTCAGTGATAGGGATACAGTTTTTGTCAGTGAGTTTTGGAAAGAACTGTTCACACTTCAAGGAGTGGGCTTGAACTTTTCTTCAGCATACCACCCACAAAGTGATGGGCAGTCCAAAGTTGTAAATCGCTGCTTGGAAACATACCTCCGTTGTATGTGCAGTGACAGACCTCACTTGTGGTCAAAGTGGATTCCCTTAGCAGAATATTGGTATAATACCAACTTTCATACAGCAATTCACATCACTCCGTTGGAAGCAGTATATGGCTAACCCCCTCCAATTCATTTGCCTTACCTTCCAGGAGAATCTAAAGTAGCAGTAGTTGCAAGAACATTACAGGAAAGAGAGAACATGATCATATTGAAATTTCATCTATTACGTGCGCAGCACAGGATGAAACAAAATGCCGATCTTCACAGAACAGAGAGGAGTTTTGAGATTGGTGATTTTGTGTTCGTCAAACTGCAGCGTTACAGACAAAAGTCATTGATCATAAGGAGTAATCACAAGCTCTCACCGAAGTATTATGGCCTTTATAAAATCATTGACAAGTGTGGTGCAGTGGCTTATAAGCTGGAATTACCTTCAACAACAGAGATTCACTCTGTTTTTCACGTGTCACAATTGAAAGAAATGGTGGGAAATGTCACAGTGGCCATGCAGTTGCCGTCTGTTAATGTAGATGTCTTAGTTAAAGAACCAGAAATGATTCTCGAAAGGAAGATAGTTCAGAGACAAGGGCGTGCAACTACTAAGGTGTTAGTCAAATGGACAAACGAAGCTGTGGAAGAAGCAACTTGGGAGTTGTTGTTTGATTTACAGAAGTATCCAGCTTTTAAACCTTGAGGTCAAGGTTTTTTCGAATGGGAAGGATTTGATATAGGAATTAAAGTTGTTAGAGTTTGTTAGAGCTAACGGCTAGTTAGGTTGGTTGTTAAACGAACCCTTTATAAACTCTGTAAGTCGAAATTCATTCATTCATTCATAATAAAATCGAGATTTCTTCTTAACTCATTCTTTGCAAAGACATTTCATTTTGTTTGAAGGTTGATTCTGTGGCGATTCCTTCGACGAGTGAGGTAAGAATGTTGTTTGTTTGAACATCAATCTTACAATCGATAGAGATAATCGTTTATCTCTATCGGGAACTAATTGCCTTTTCCTTTTACCCAAGCTAAGTTTGTTGATTTGAAGGAAGAACTTTGACCAAACCTCAGAAGCTCTAAACTGAAGAGAATGACACAGACACGGCCAGAGACTCCAAGAGTAGGGGCATTCAAAATATAGGTGATCTTGAGATTCAAGACCAGAAATAGAAAAAAAAAAAGTAAACATCCAGGCGAAACCGGAATGTTCTATTGCACCACTCGATCTCTAGTGGGACATCCATTTGGAGTGACAAGCCAACAGAAAAAACTTGTGTTTAGGTATGCCTCCTTTAATCCAGATCTCCTTCAACCAATTGACTGTTGGGTTATGAGCTTTTAGGATTTGATATATTTCTCCAATAGAATAAGTCATCTTAAGCATTACACTAGGCTCACATGAATAGCTATCTTGAGACT
>JAKUCM010003768.1:0-22500 GCA_023374145.1 Lepidium sativum | reverse complement strand
AACATGTAACAGCTAAAATTAATGGAACTTAATCAAAGGATTAAAATCTTATAAATATTGACTAATTTGGTTCAAAACGACTAGTTTAACAAATATTTGTATTTAATTTGAAAATTGGATGAATTAGTAAAATAATAATAGATAAATATGAAATTAGGAAAACGATTTGCAAATGGATAGTTTGCAGATTTTTAGTTTTTATTTTATCTTTACAACTCACCAATATAAAATTTTGTTTGTATGTATAATATTATTATATTTTGTTTGTACGTAGAACAAATTTAATATGTATATAAATAATAGAAATAATGTAAAAAATTAAATTTTTTTTATTATTTCAAATAATAATTATTATAATATATAACAAAAATAACAACATACTATATGTCATTTTACAGATTCCAGTAATTTTTTGATTTTACAGATTCCAGTAATTTTTTGGGTCAGTTTTGCTAATTTCCCTATCTATTTGGCAACACTGAGTAATGTTTGAATTTTCT
The DNA here is from genome assembly GCA_023374145.1 of Lepidium sativum. Classification (NCBI taxonomy): domain Eukaryota; kingdom Viridiplantae; phylum Streptophyta; class Magnoliopsida; order Brassicales; family Brassicaceae; genus Lepidium; species Lepidium sativum. Next base: position 22,000 of record JAKUCM010003768.1, on the reverse strand, counting down.
TCTCACCATTTCCCCAAAATAAATGAGATATTTTTTCAGAATAAAATATAAAAGATCTGATTTTTCCTTAGCCCTAAAAACAGCTTCACGCCGGTTTAATTCACGGTCGTTGTTCTTCGTCTTCCTGGGTACTCTCTAAAACTCGCTAATCTCTGTCCACCCATTTCTCCTTGGTAAGCTTCTTCCACCACTAATTTATGCGTTCACATTTCAGTTTCTTAAGTTAAGTTTTCTGCGACTTTTCCCATTAATCGGAACTTATGGGATCTAATTGTTGCGGCAATGTAGAAACAGTAGTTTCGGATTCTGAATTTGTGTGTGTGTGTGTGTGTTATGAATCTTATCTGTGAATGGGGGTTTTCCGTTTTTCTCTTCTTGTGTAGAAGCAGATTCAGTAAAAATGGCTTTTTGCAATAAACTGAGCCGCCTCGTGAAGCAGAGTGAGAACGCCTCCATGATTGGCTCTCTCAATTCTTCACTTACAAATCAGACTATCAAGTATTTCTCTGCTGAGGCCACTCACCATAGATTTCACCAGGAGACACACAGTTTTTTGGAGCCAGAAAGCTATATTGGTAGTTGGGAAGTTCCGAAGGATCCAAAAGATGCAGAGAGAAAGCTTGCACAGCTTAGGAGAGATTATGCAAAGAAAGTTAGATCGTATCGGAAAGAGTACATTCATGAAATTGAGATGCTTCGTATTGAGAAAACAGCGTAAGGATGAGGCTAGATTGTTGGCTGAACGTGCAGCTAATGAGGAGAGGCGGCGGTTGAAAGCTGAGGCAGCTAAAGTCAGGGCTGAGGAACGCAAGATCGCTGACGAAGAGTTCAGGAAAACTCTGGTATTTTCACTTTCTCCTTTATCAGTTTGTCTTTACAGGCTATGTGAAATGGGAACAGTTTAGTCAAGTAGTTTACTTTCAGATGATTCTTGAGTAAATGGGGGAAAATGGTTTCTCTGGATAACATTCGTTTGGCATTTGGCGAAAAAAAGTGTTGTTTTTTTCTTGAGATATTGGGATTTCTTCCTAGGCTGGCTTTAGGGTATATAGTATTGTATGAAAGGGTGTTTGTGATTTGAAGCGGAAACAGAGCTGTTGGAGATGTATGACTAAGAGTTGGATAATTGTTGTTTAACCTTATCAAGAGGTTTTGATTAATCTTTTAGTCATCATGGTCTCTCGACATTAGCATTATACCTTCAGCTAGAGGATCCATTAATTTGAGTTGTAGGTAAAGAAAACACAAAAAACACACTCTTAATTGATTACATATTTTGAGTATACGCTGAATTAGATTCTGTTTTCATGTACTTGTGTCTTCAGTTATAGTGAGTAGTATACTCCTCCCAGGTTATTGATTCTAGTTTGAGTTTCTCATGTCTCTTGGTCACAGCCTCGGAGCAGTAATGGTCATAATGCTTTTCCTTTAAGTTATATAACCGATTCAGAAAATGCTTAACTCATTGACCGGTTTGTTTTTAAAAATTGCAGATGAAAGAAAGAGCAGAGAAGTTGGAGATCTATAGGATGATGGGAAAAAGAAGGGAAGAGAAGATCAAAGAGAAAGCGAAGGTACTGCGTGAACAGAGTTCCATGTGGATCGAACCAAAGGAATTGGAGAAGAAGGTTACAGAAGCCTTGGTTGACACCATTGTTCTCTAAACCAAGCCGCTCGTCCGAATCTTCGTTTAAGAAAAATTCACTTTAGTTCCACCTGTTGGATACAAACTCTCTTCTTTCTTCAAATGGAGAAGAAAGCGGAGCAGGTGTTTTAGGCATTTTGCATTAAGCACATAATGAATACTGAATCTGTCTTGTGACTGATTTCTTGTTTGTGGTTTTGGTGAATGTGATATCATTAATACGAACTTTTCTACTTATTGTCAGCAGTAGAACATTTCTGCGCCTTGAATCTTCCTTATTGGTATGTTTTTTTTATAACTCAGATTTTACAGAATATGTGAAACTTGAAAGTCTCTTCCATATTGTTAGAATTGGCTCAACTGTGAATTTTGTAACGTCATGTTGTCTACAAATTGTTCGGATATTTTGTTCATACCTACGAACAAGAAGTCTCTGAAACAAGAACAATGTGCTTATTACACCGAGAGTAACAAAACAATGAAAAAGACATAATAAAAACAAAAAATTAGAAATACTAAAATAAATTCTGACTAAAAAGAAACACTTGCACTGACGAAATAAAGACAAAACTGTATTGTCTCTTTCAAAAAGAAATCGTTTTCTCTTTCTCCTGTCTCGAGAAGATGTGCCGACGATAATACGTTACTTATGTGTCCTAATAAGTATTTGTTGATATTAATTGTAAATTAGTGGAAATTAATGAGATATTATTGTAATTAAAATATACTCTCTTTTGTTTTCTTTTTCCACCTGGCTATGCTTATATTCTCTTCCATGTTTTTTTTCTGTCATTTCGACTGTTTTGACTTTTGACTTTTGCTCTCTGTGTTCTTTGGTCGGGGCTACTTCTTTCTGTGGATTGTGGTCATAACTTTTCTTCATTCTTCTCCTTCTTTCTCACTGTCGGGTTTCGTTTGGCGCGAAAAGTTCTTTGCTTTTTCTGCTTTTTTCCATTGACAAGACAGCTTTTTTGTTTGTTCCGATTTCCGAATGAAGATGATGCCAGTAAGTGCGTGCTCTTAATTTAGTTCAGTTCTTCACTCTCTTGTCTGTGATTGCTTGATTTGCAACTTGATGGTGTCCAAGCTTTGAAACTCGAGTTTTATCAAATCCTTTGCTTCCTTGATTTCACACTGTTCGTTATAATTTCCGTGTCTCCGTTCATTTCACTGGATCCGTTGAAAAAACGATTCCTTTTCTTTACCAGTAGATTTGAAACCCTAATCATACATTGAATTCGGATCTGAAACTTGGAGTTCTTACTAAGATTAATGGTGTTTTTTTTTTTCTTATCAGGTGGCACTAGTTTTGCTGCTGATGTTGAGCACTGTGATTCCGAGTTATGGCGTATGCGATCAGAGACCGAAGACGAGACCACACACTATGCGAATTACGGAGTTTGGTGCTGTGGGAGATGGTAAAACGTTGAACACACTAGCGTTTCAGAATGCTGTCTTCTCTTTAAAGTCTTACGCAGATAAAGGTGGTGCTCAGCTTTATGTCCCTCCTGGACGGTGGCTCACCGGAAGTTTCAATCTCACTAGTCATCTCACTCTCTTTCTCGATAAAGATGCTGTCATACTTGCCTCGCAGGTATTTGTCTATGTGTGTTTGTACCTCTTTTTGTCTAAAGTTTTGATCTTTCTAAAGAATAAATATGATCAGAGTTTGGAGCTTCACTTTTGCATTAGAACTTCTGATTAGCTTCAGTGATACTTGTCTTTATCTGAAGGTTTTGAGTCAAAGTTTGTTGCTTTACCAGTCATGTGGAATTGGTTTGTACGTGTAGAAAACCGCAAATTTTTGACTTAACACCCGTGGCTCCGATTGAATGATTCCATTATTCTGCATTGAAAACATCTAGCTATGTTTCCATGGTTCTGCATTGTTACAGATCAAAACGTTTGTGTGTTTGTTTCTCATTTTGTCTATTTTTTTTTGCTCTTACCTTAAACAAAACTATATGAAGGATCCATCTCATTGGAGAGTCGTAGATCCGTTACCATCTTATGGACGGGGCATTGATCAACCTGGAAAGAGATACATGAGTTTAATCAATGGTGATATGTTACATGACGTAGTAATAACAGGTTATACATTAATACACATGATTCAATCCTTCCATTTCATTTTGTATGTTAATGCTAAAGAAAAACTCACAATCATAATTCATTTTCATTGATTTAGGTAATAATGGTACAATAGATGGGCAAGGCCTGGTTTGGTGGGATAGATTCAATTCTCATTCTTTGGAATACAGTCGCCCTCACCTTGTGGAGTTTGTCTCTTCCGAAAATATCTTTGTCTCAAATCTGACGTTCTTGAATGCTCCTGCGTATACTATCCACTCGGTTTATTGTAGGTAAAGATAGTTTCGAAATGCCCTCATTACCTAATATTATGACTCCTTTGGATTTGAAAATTTTGGCTAACTCTTGAGTTTGGTCACTGATCTTTTACAGCAATGTACACATTCAGAGAGTAACAGCTAATACTTCTCCAGAATCTCCTTATACCATTGGCATTGTCCCGGGTTAGTTCTTACTATCATCTTTTTCTTTGATATGGCTTCTTGATATCATCTGTGTTTGCTTTTTGTATGAACTTTTTTTTCAGCTTTCGTGTTTCTTTTCAGATTCCTCTGAGAATGTGTGCATCCAAGATTCTAGTATCAATATGGGATATGATGCCATTTCCCTGAAGAGTGGGTGGGATGAATATGGTATTGCGTATGGGAAATCTACTGCAAATGTACAGATAAGAAATGTTTACCTCGGAGCAGCCTCTGGCTCCTCCATTTCCTTTGGCAGTGAAATGTCGGGTGGAATATCTGATGTCGAGGTCAACGATGTTCACATACACAATTCATTAACCGGGATTGCCTTTAGAACGACAAAAGGAAGAGGCGGATACATGAAAGAGATTGATATTTCCAACATCCATATGGTTAACGTTGGCACTGCGTTTCTAGCAAATGGTAGCTTCAACACTCACCCGGATTCTGGTTTCGATGCAAATGCTTTCCCGCTCGTGAGCCACATCAGGTTACATGTCATTGTTGGAGAAAACATAAGCATTGCCGGGTATTTCTTTGGAACCAAAGAGTCTCCTTTCACATCAATTATATTATCGAATATCTCTCTGTCAATGAAGAACTTGGATTCACCTGCTGATTCTTGGCAATGCTCATTTGTTGATGGTTCTTCAGAATCTGTGTTCCCTGAACCATGCTCTGAGCTAAAAAGTCTTGATAGTTCCTATGGCAGACCTGAGACCATATGAAAACCAAACTTCATACAAAAATAGAAGCGCTCTTTTTGGATTGGTTCAACATAATTCAGATTTGTTTAAGATAGCAAAACTGTCAGATTCTTTTCAGTGTGTTCCAAGTCCTCATTGTTAGTGGTGTCCTTGTTATTGCAGCTTGTGAAATTCATATATCTGTACATGTTCATTTCTTCATTCATATGTAACCAAAATAATTTTATTTTGTAGAGTTTCATTACATGGCTTAAGAAAAGTATCTTTCATCACAAATTTGTTTACTGTTCTTCCCTTAGTTTTTTATTTTTTGTTATAACTATTAGATCGATAAACTCCGATTTATAATGTAAAATCCACCACAAAAATTCATTTTAATCTATTATAATATAGCCGGATAATCCTAATTAGCAAGTTTTATTTTTATTTTTTGTCAAACAGAAGCTTTCCCTGCTTTTGATTGTTTCTTTAACAATAGCACATCACATAGAGCATATACGTGGGCCTTATTAGAACAAACCCGACCTGATAAAAGAGATACATGGGCTTTATTTGAAAGCCCGGCCCAATAATGGAGAGCTACTTCGTCAAAGAGACGAAACCATTCGCTCCACCAAACACACACGCACTCCTTCATTTCCCAACCATCTTCCTCGTCGAATTTATTTGTTTCACTTGCCGCTGTTCAACTAAAATTATTATTATTTAATAACTAATGAGTGTATGCCACTAAAAATTGATATAAATCTCCATGATTTTTCTCTTTTTTTCCATTACCTTACTGATAATAATATAATCTAAATTCCCCATCCATCTTCATCTTCCCATTCTCTTCTAAAACCCTAGAACTCACTTCTCAGTTTTTCCAACTCTTTACTGTAAACTATACCAGATTCAAAGAAGCATCCTTTTACCCTCTTATCTTCTTAGTTTTTTCCAGGAAGAAAGAAATTTTACTTTTTTTTTATTTGTTAGTTCGATTTTGCTTCATCTGGGTTTTGATTTGTTTTTTTTCAAGCGATCGATTGTTAAATTATAAACAATGTCGGGTTCTGGAGGAGTTTCAATCGCACGTACAGCGATCCGTGGAGAGAATCGGTTTTATAATCCTCCTCCGATGCGGAGGATGCAGCAAGAGGCGCAATTGCAGCAACAGATGAGAGAGAAGCAACGACGGGAAGAAGAACAAGAAGTGGTTTTGATGGATAAGGAGCGTAGAGCGGCTGCAACTGCTGCTATGCCGCCTTCAAGGAGTAGGAAAGGTCTTGGCTTGACGGAGAGCAAAAATCGGGTTGTTTCCGGGTCAGAAGTATGTGCTGGTTCATCTGATTCTTCTTCCGGGTCTGGTCGGGTTCAGAGTGATGGGTCTAACTTGGATCGGTTCTTGGAACATACCACTCCCATTGTTCCTGCTCGTTTATTTCCCATGGTAAGACTATTTGTTGAGTTCATATACTCTTACATTGAGACTTTTGGTTAAACTCTGGAGTTGAATTGGGAAAACTTAGGACATATCATGTGGTTTAGTGTAGAACTTACTGCAAAATATGTTTTTTTTTTTTTGGTTGGTGTGTTGTGAGCATTGCTTGATAGCTGCAATTTCGTTATATTCAGAGGAGCATGTGGGAACCTAAAACTCGTGAGTCGGACTGTCATACGTACTTTGTTCTGGAGGATCTTTGGGAGTCATTTGCCGAATGGAGTGCATATGGTGCTGGTGTTCCTTTAGAAATGCATGGCAGCGACGACTCTACGGTTCAGTATTATGTGCCTTATTTATCCGGCATTCAGTTGTATGTTGACCCGTTAAAGACGCCAAGGTCAGTTGTTAGTTGCAAGAAAGAAATCTTTTGTTTTTCTATTTGGTGGATTGGACTATTTATTGTCTTTCTAAAGCAGAAATCCATTCAAAGATAAAGAAGGAAGTAGTGAAGGAAGCAGCAGTAGTAGACTCGAGAAGCAACCTAATCATACTGAGAGTTCCCAGAGTGCGGTGGACTTGAGTGTCAGTGAACTGAATAGAATCAGTCTGAGAGATCAATCTATTGCTGACTCATTGTCTGGTGGAGAGACTGAAGGCAGTAATCCCCAGGGACGATTATTATTTGAGTACTTGGAGTATGAACCTCCGTTTGGCCGTGAACCTTTGGTTAACAAGGTAAAATATCCTTTTAAACAAACAAAGCTCCTTTTCATTGTCTGCTTTCTATATTTAATGAAGTTTTCATACAAACCAGGTCTTGGATCTTGCGTCAAGATTTCCTGAGCTAATGACATTCCGGAGCTGTGATCTGCTTCCTTCAAGTTGGGTCTCTGTGTCATGGTATGTTTCGTGTTTAACCTCTCTTGTATTCTGGAATTACGTGGATGGATTTGAAATGGAGATTTCATTTTTCGTTGGGGTGTAGGTATCCAATATACAGAATTCCTGTTGGTCCAACACTACAAAATCTCGATGCCTGCTTTCTAACTTTCCACTCTCTATCAACACCACCTCCTCAAAGTAAGTAACCTATGACCTAACATCCACGACATTGTCCCCTTTTTTTCTGATTGTCACAACCCCGCATGAGTTCTTACATAGTGTTGTATTGGAGCAGTTGGTTTGGGATGTAGTGATTTAAAACCATCCACAAAGCTACCGTTGCCCACTTTTGGACTCGCATCTTATAAGTTGAAAGTATCTGTCTGGAACCCAGACAGAGTCCAGGAGTCCCAAATGATCAGTTCTTTGTTACAAGCAGCAGACAAATGGCTCAAGGGTCTGCAAGTTGATCATCCGGACTTCAGATTCTTTACCTCAAACAGCCCACAAATAAGGTGAAATGAAAGATACTTTCTTTACCTTCGATATGGCTCTGATCTGATCCAAAGATCAATTATCTGCTGCTCATCTGTTACTCTCACTTCACATACAAAGTCTCTTACAATGAAGAACTACCATATAGTGGCCAGACTCTTGCGTGTTTTTCAGGCGAGTTAAGAGTCTGCTGTTTTGTTTCCAGAAGATGATTTGTGAATTGTAGTCTAATCGTCCCTTTTGTTCTACTTAAACTTAGTCTTTTGCTTTTCCCTGAATAAGATTTTTGAGGGCCCATATAGTGAAATTTTCGAGGAGTGTTTTGTAATGTTGAGATGCAACACTTTTTTATACATTTTAATTGCTGAACTGAAACACAGCTTTAGCTTATATATCAATCTCTTAACAAGTTTTTATAATGAAAAGTTATTAAGCATCAATTACTTTCCGAGTCCTGAGTTGAGGAATATAGTACTTTCATTCTCTGATTATGTACATAAACATTCGATTACAACATACACTCTTTATGTCCTTGTATTACAAGGCCTTGCCACAGCATGGTTGGCCAAAGCAAGCCATTGCTAACACGAGTACAGTACCTTTTAAGGATGTTCTTGGATGAGACTTTTGAAACCATGTCTCCTTCAGTGATGATGGGTATAGGCGTATAGCCAAAAGATAATTAAACATAAAAGATAAGAGCAAAGGATCATAATCTATATTTGAAGAAGGTATGAAAACAGAAGATCCTCCAAGAGTCTTTCATGTCAAAGAATACCAAAAGGATTCTTCAAAGTTCAAACAGTACCAATGTTGAAGAGAACATCCAAAATTTCATAAAGATATCTTATAGGAGTTGTTGTGTTGCGTTGTAATATAGCCAACAATGTCCAATCCCACTCTCTTTGTGCAGAGAGGAAAAGTCTAATGAAATTCCAAAAGGAAACTCTCTTCAGAAACCCAAATTACAAATTGTAGAATCTTCTAATTGAGAAGCATAGAGAATGAAGATTATTACTCCATTCTTGGCTTCTACAGAATGTTCCTCATCAATGTGACAACAAAGTTCAACAATATCAAACTCGTCTGTGCAAAATGAGCAGATAAACTCTGCTTTCAAATTGTCTTCTCCTTTTACATCTTCTACATACAAAAATGTCCAAAAACTTTTTCTTTTCACCATTAAATAACCAAAAACAAAAAATCAAAACTTTAGTCTAATTCTATGCACTCTGTTTTGATCTCCCAAACCTGATCGAGATTGGTAACGCCTTGAAGAAGACAATGATGAAAATTTTCATCACATTGGGACAATCGATCCATGAGTTCGAGTCCATTTCCCCTTATGTTAAAAATTATGAATACAAAACAGAAACCTCTGAGAGAGAGATGGAGAGAGGAAACCAGAGCTGGAACCAGAACTGCTTGTTCGGACTGTTTTCATGTTTTATTGGCCAAACCGATCGAGTGGTTGTTTCAGTTTCACAGCTGTTTTTTTGTTTTTTACGCATATTTTAAATTATATTCAAGGATAAATTAAATCAATTAATTATTATTTATTTATATAGATTTACATTAAAATTGCGGAGGACAAATAGGCTATATTGTTAGACGTTTTCTTATATATTTTTTTTGTAATATATAGTTCTGGTCTTTAAACTTTTTAATAATATTATTACTTTCAGACGGAAAAAAAGAATTTTAAAACTTTATATAAAATTTAGAGTGTCTATCAAATTTGGAATTTAATACAACTAACTCTGTGCTAAAAAAATATTTTTCTCAAATGCTATTGGTTAAGATTATTTCAGTTTCCTTTTTTTCGTTCACTAAAAACTAATTTATAATCCTAATTATTTAGGATTATCAAAAGAAATTAGGATAACATCGGAATATTTGGTTTAAAAGCCAGAATCCTTCCATAAAACAGACAGTGATTCTTTTATGCAGAATTCCGTCCAAAAAAATATGGCTGAGAATTGGGATCAACACAGAATTCCGGCGAGTTACGGTGGTGCTGGTCCTAGCAAAATTAATCCAGACTTTTCCAATAACTTTGACGAGGGTTTGCGAGTGTTAGTTTACGCTCAAAATCATGTAAATCTTATTAACTACGCTACACGTCTCAGGACGAATGAATACGAAGGTACGCTACTTAGATTATTTTAGGTCTTCTTTAAGCTCATCAAGTCAAGTGATTTCTTTTTTCTTATATGAAAAGATAAGTCATCTTATAAAGTTTTCGCTTATTCTACAAAAAGTTTGGCTACATATATTTCTTCTAAATTTTTGAACTAATTAATATTTTTTGCAGTATATGTGATTACCTCTGAAGAGGAAGCCATGAATCAACTCTGCAAACATTGGAATACGTTCGACATAGCTCTCCTAGAAGTTCATAAACCAGAGGGTTATATATTTCAATCAATCGCACAAATCAGAAAGAGAATAGATTGCCCAATCATAAGTAAGAATCTAATCATATGTTATTATGTATTATGAATTAACTGTTTTTTTAATAACTATGGTAATCCGACTTTTTACCACCCAACTAATTAGGCATGGGCGTTCGGGTACCCATTCCAGTTCGGGTTCGGGTCTTTTTGGGTTTTCGGTTTTATTGATTTAGGATTCATTCGGGTATTTCTATTTTTCGGGTCGGGTTTGGTTGGGGTATAGATCAAGTTCGAGTTCGGGTATTTATATAAATCTATATAAAAACTTAAAATAAGTAAATATTTAATAGAAATAAGTTTATAAAAGCTTAATTTTTTAAAAAATATTTCGGGTACCCGTTCGGTTCTTAATTCGGTTCTTAATTCGGTTCGGGTTCGGGTTCGAGTTCGATTTTTCGGATATATAAATATAAGACTATTATGGTATTTTTTCGGGTTCGGTTCAGGTTCATTTCCTCTTTTTTAGATCGATTTTAGTTTGGATTTTGGGTATCGGTTTTTATGTCCAGGCCTACTACTAATTTGCTAGCTCTTGCCCATGTAAATTGTTGAGCCTAAACCTAATGCCAAGAAAATAGTATTTAAACTTTGGGAGTTTATGACCTAAAGTCATGGTCCTAATACCACTAGACTACTGCCGCCTTGTTTATCATCGATATTTAATGTTATTTACATTTGGAATAATAATATTAATCTTGGTTTGCAACAACAAAAAATCATATTTTGATTGCAGTAATATCCAAAGACGCTTCAAAAGCATCAGTGGCGAAGTGGATAAGTAACGGTGCTTGGGACTGTCTAGTAGATCCGATAAGCAACAATGATCTAAAGTACTTATTCAAACACGTGGTAGCGATGAGAGTACGGAGGAGTATGGTGGCCGGAGAGAAAGCCGCCGGCGAGAAATCATCCTTTTCGGGGCCTAATTATAATGGTGATCATTCTTCTCAAGCTTCCACTTCCACGAAAAAACGATGCGTGTGGGAGCCAACGCTTCATGAAAAGTTTGTCGACGCAGTGAAATTTTTAGGAACCAAAAGTGAGTTATATAAATTCGGTTTTGCAGATATAAGATTATTTTGAAATTGAGAGTGAGTTATATAATTGGATTTTCATGCAGAAGCTAATCCCAAGGCCATTGTAGCGAGAATGGGAGATCCAAACTTGACTCGAGACAACATAGCTAGCCATCTTCAGGTACATGGATTCTATTATAATTTTATTTTGGATAACACGTTTACATGGATTTTATTCCCGTAGAAAAGGTTTCACAAATTGCCTTTTAACAACTTCACTGAGATTCTCCATATTGAAATGATTGAATACAATTTTGTTGTTGTTGATTACCGTGGGAATCCCAAAGTCTTTCTATTCCAAGGATTAATCTCACGAGACCTTGCATCCGGTTTCGTATTTTTAATACGGTTCAAAAACTTTAAACTCTCTCACTTGGAAGTTATCAGTAGACAAAGGCGACTTGGTTGAGATACAAAATTTGATTTTTTTGTTAAAAATAATATATATTTGTTTTGCATTCATAAACTCAAAATACTAATGAGTGTAGAATTTCTTGTTGTTAATTTATATTTGGTTATATATGAATGGTTATATTGATCATTTTTAGTTCGTGTAGAAATATCGTCAAAAGGAGAAGGAGAAGGAGAAGAAGGAGAAGGAGAAGGAAAACTCTATAAATATTTCAGAAGACAAAACAAATAATGTTGGAGAAAACCCCAATATTCTCCTGCCATATCCAATACCATCATCTTTCAGCCATCATAATGGTGAAGTTTCTGTTGCTCGTGATCTGATGCCTCATCAACAAATTTCAGAGCAGCAAAATATTATGAACTCCAATATTCTCATGTCACATCGAAGACCATCATCTTTCGGACCTCATCATGGTGAAGATTATGTTGCTCGTGTGACTCATCAACCAATATCAGAGCAACAAAACATCCTAAACCCCTATAATCTCATGCCACATCTAATAGCATCATCTTTCAGACCTCATCATGGTGAAATTTCTGTTGCTCATCCTCAATATCAGACCCCAAGATTCTTCGCACAACAGAATCTTGGTGATGGCTTCTTTTATGAAACTGAGACTGACTCGGAATTTAACTGGTCAGACTAATTTGAACAACAACTAAAATTCTGTGTTTTTTTTTTTTTTTTTTTTCCTTCAGATACAACTATGATTTTTTAATGAGATTTTGTTTTTCAATTAATGCTTCATATTTTTTTGTTTCAATAGCTAACATTATGGTCATCGTTTCTCACATATAAATTCCTTTTCCATTTCATATAGTTAAAATCACTAAACATAAACTATAAAATTATCGGAAACATTATATATTTTCGTGGATTTGGGACCAAAAGTAAAAAGAAAAATTGTTCGGGAATAAATATCAAACTATAACAGAATAAATTAGGAATAATAAAAATTTATAGTGTGAAATTATTTGTCGAAGACGATATAGAACCGTACAACCGTCTGAACAAGGAATATAAAAGTTATAACACATCCAATCAAGTTGTTCTAAATCTAGTCATTAGAATTATCCAATGTGAGATTATGCTTCAATATTCAGGTTCTTCCGAGACAGTCATTCTGATGTCGACTTGATATATTAGTCTCATGAGTTGGCTCTGGTTTAAGGGTTAATGATTCTAAAAATTGTTTGAATTAGAGTCAAGACTGTAAGAAGTAAGATGAGATTGGGTTTCGGTTTAATGTTGAAACCTGGTTTAGTTGGTTGTAACAACAAATAAATTGGTTTAACTAATTTTGTTGCTTATAAGGCTATGTTCTTTTATTTTCCTCTTCGACATGACGAAAACAATTGTATAGTTTTCTCTCTCTTGATTCTCTCGGTGACTTCATCGATAGCTTGAGTTTTTCTTTGTAAGATCAACATATAGTGAATTGCTGGACTGAGTCCATCCCCAAATGTAGATCCTTTCATACCGACTGAATCAAATTGGGTAACCATCTTTTGTGTCTTGTTCATCGAAATATCTCAAATTGATTTGCGTTCTTGTTTTTAAAGGTCAGAGTCTATCACCTCTGTCTTGCTTCTTTGCTCATTCCGCAAATATATTCGTCATCAGTTTATAACATCCAACTAATGACTATAACATTAAAAGTTCGATTTGAGATTTTAGGTTAATTAAATAATCTACAACTAAGAGCAACATTATTGGAGAGTTTTTATTAGAGTTTCTTAAATATTATTAAATGATTATATATGAAAAAAGTGAATTAAAAATATTATTTAATAATAAACTAATAAAATAAGGTAAGAAACCCATTAAAGAGTTTCTTAAATAAGAAACTTTCATAAGATTTCTTAAGAGTTTCTTAAATTTTTAATAATAAAATAAGTTAAGAAACCTTTAAGAAATCCTTGATAATGGTGGACTAAGCCTCTCGATCACATAATTTATGGCCATTGACCATTTACGGTATCCTCAGCATCTACTAGCCATTTTGTTTTACTCATTTTCTATCTGTTTTGTATATCACATGTTCTCAAATTTTTTTATGTAAGCTTGAATTCAAACGGTAAAATTCTAAAAGCATAGTGCCATTATATTTCATTTCTATAATTATACAAAAGTTTGCAACTTTATAAAAGCAAATAAAAAAAACTACAATTTTTCTAGTTCAAAGTTTCAAATATCTGCAGTAGTGTTGAGTAAAGATCAATTTTTAGTTTAAAAAACAAATGAATCAATCAACAAAACATAGTATAATAAACCCTAGAAAATTTTATAATCGAAGTATAAACGCTGCGAACAAAATTGCGACACACGTTAAAACCGTGTTGAACCCATTTCTTTTGCCACCACTAGGAATCGGAATCACATCAGGAAGCAAACATTCCTCGCCATTAAATATGACTTTCGCCGGAAATCCATCACGTTCCGCCACATTGATCCCCGGAGTAAGTTTCTTACTGAACTGTATCACCGATTGTTGTTTACCTGGAATTCTCACCTTCTTCTTCATCGGATCTTGTTCATCAACCTCTGCAACAAGATAATCTAGACCCGGAAGACCTTTCATGAAAATGGTGTTGTTTACACCTCCATCCACGCTCAAATAGCTTGCGTTGAAGGAGAAGGCTTTCTCGAAACCTCGTAAAGCCGATTTCTTCATTTGAACTGCGAGGAACCAATCTGGGAAATCGACCTCTCCCCAGTTGAAAATTGTGATCCGTACTGTCCATCCACCTCTGAAATCCGTGGCGAGATGCCAATTAACCGATACGCCGCAGTTATCGCCACACGGCATAGGGTTAGGGATGTTTTTGTGTTTGAGTGCGTTCCAAGCAACCGTTAGAGATGTTCTGTTTTCAAAAGGTAAGAGAAGAGCCTCTGGAGAGATGAGAAGTGGCGGAGCTTCGGCGTTACAGGTGCGTTTTGTTTCGGAAACGCAACCGCAAGCACATGTGTTACAAGGGATGATCGATTCATTGAAGAAAGCTGAGAAGGACACACAACATTTTGGTATTTCGGTTTTGGCTTGTGTGATGTTACATACAATCTGCCAACTAGCAAATGATGATTTGTTGGTTGGCATACTGCTTGGATCCGGATAAAGTGTCGGGCTAACCCTAACCGGTGGCCCGCACGAATAATCCGGATTCAATGTTCCTTTGATCCTCCAATTCTGCGGAGGGAATAACGCGGATCGGTTGAAATCCGGAGGCATTTTCGAGACTTGCATCGAAAAGATAGATTCTGATTTTAAAGGGTCCATGATACTTGGCAAAATAGTACCGTTTTTGCAACAAGAAGGGATATTGCCTAAAGTGGAGTCATCTTTTTTGGTCGGAGGCAAGTCTACGATCACTGGTCGTCTCTCACAAGTTAAAACGTCGGCGAAATCAAGACCAGTGTAGATTTGTGACTGAGGACCATAGATACATTTGGTGGCATCGACAACCTTTGGATAAGCGCCTTGCATTTTTTGTATGAACTCGTCTCGCATCCAGTCGAAACTAAGCTCCCAATGGTCAAGCCGGCCTAGTGGGTTGTGATTCTCCATGGTTACTTCGACTAAGTAGTTCTGGTCGTAGGCTCGGATCACGTCGTACATTATGGTCAAGTCTCCTGGTTGTCGTGGAAGGAATTTTTCGGAGATTGTTTTGTTGACTTTTATGGTTGGGTCTCTCTTGCAGCACGTCGTTAGCTCTTTTTTGCTTTCTAAAATGAACAAATATAATTGGTTAAGTCAGAAACTTGATTATTTCAATTCAAAATTTATAGAAATGGAATATGACAATTTTATCAAAAATTACTAATATTTTATAAATCAGTAGTCTAGATGACAAAATTATATGATATTTGATATTACTAATATTATAAATAGTAGTTGTCGAATTATTCACGGTATAATGGTTAGAATGATCCAGTTATTCTCAAAATTATTGTTTTTAAGAAAATATATATTTTAAAAATGAAAGAAGATAATTAAAGAGAATACATTGGAGTAATTACTTTGAAGAGTAGGCTCAGGACAGAGCCAACCATCATTAACAAGAGAGATGTTAGAGGGCAAAGGAATCTTCGGAGGTTTCACCATGAACTGAGTTCCAACAAGCTCTACCTTAGCCGTCATTAGCTTTAATTCTCCGGCTGTTTCAATGGCTGTCTCAAGGTCAGAGACAGGATAGCCACCAAAGATGGTACCATTTCCTACCGGAGCAGGAAGCTCAGTTCCATTGACTATAAGTGCATTGGTAGCTGAAGTGAGGATCTCATTGTGTTGGAATCCGACAAAGACTCTCCACTCTTTAAGCTCTTCACGTCCGTTGTTTAAAACCGTAAGAACTGACTCGAACCGATAAGGCTGATTAGATGAGTCGTTTGGAGGTATCTTGCGACCTAGTTCAAATGCGTAAGAGAGGAATATTCCGTTACAAAGTTCTGAGGGAGGGGTGATCGGAGCCGGTGCTGGAGCCATCTCCATAGGAGGAGGCTGAGACATTGACGGTGGAGTAGTGGTTAATAAGAGAAACACTCCGAACAAAATCGGAAGAAGAAACCCCATTGTGCTCAAGAGAAAAGCCAAATGACGAAGAATGTTTTTTGGTTTAACTTGATACAAATAGAGTAATAGTCTAACGTGAGTGTACAATTCATATGTTTTGTAAAACGTTGTAAGATACTAGGATGCACGTCGAGAGGTTTTGAGTTTAGAATTCGTGGCACGCACGTTGGTTAGATTGATTCTGAAGTTAAATTGTAGAGTCGTGGACGCAAATTAATATTATTATTATTCACAATATCGGCGTGTCTTGTTCATTCCAACAACATGTCACCATAGTTCTCAACTACCAAAAGATAAATACATATCTAGAAGCTGGCAACGGAACCATGATCACTTAGTTCAAGATCTTTTCAGATTCTTCAAAAATACAAATTCAACATCTATCCAAAACTTTTAGAATTTAATGTGTCTAAGTATTTCCAACTGAAATTGTTTTTGTTCTAATATTTGGGTTGTTTTCAGTTTTACCAATGATCTTTTCCTCTTTTTATTGGGTTGTATTATTTGAATTTTCATCTTAGTTTTAGGTGTGCCGAAAACATATGGGCAATAATAGTGTTTTTTCTATAAACTTTTAAGCATCAAAGATCAAATTTTATGTCTTTAGTAGTAGAAGAGCGAAATTAAATGCCAGTAGAGCAGTGATAGACTTTTGTTATCCAAACTCCGATTCTCGTAAACTTGTAAAGCGTAATCGCCAAAATTACAAAATCTTTTTCGACGACAAGAACTCAGAATTTGCATAAGTATTCAGTTATTCAGATTAGTTCATTACATGAGATATATATATAAAAGCAATTTGGGTAACTTGACCGGGATGGGTCTAACACTCATAAAGACTACATGTATTTTGTAAATTGGGATGATGAGAAATGAAATTTTGTTTCCAAAAAAATTCTATGCATACATGGAGAAAATTTCATGGTCAACTACTTCATCAAAATATTTGATCCATTTTGGTTTATCTCCTTTTCATCATAACAAATCTTCTTGAAATCTTCATCTCCAACCAACCGATTTTAATAGTTTTTATCTTTAGGCTACATACAAAGTACGTACATATCTGATTTTAACATTTTTTTGTCACTATTTAATACGTACCATTCAACACCCTTATCTTTCTACACCAACCATTACATATCATCATCTCTTTAGTTTTTATGGAAAAGAGGTATTCAAATGATTAACGATGTTTTGGGTTATAGAATTTGATGACAAGTAAAAATTTGAATAATAATCCTGGACGTATAAGGTACAATAACATGGATGATGAGATGAGTTTTGGTGATGGCTTCCCCTTAAATGGTTATGAAACTGAACCACAATTTTACATGGATGAATGCACCGTGAAGTATCCTGAAACTGACTTGGAATTTACCAACAATACTGATCAGCCTAAGCAGAACATCAACACCAACGTGAATGGATGCTACCTGCTGAATCCTGAGACTGACTCAGAATTTAACAACAATACTGGTCAGTCTAATCAGAACAACAACTAGAATTCTAAGTTTTCTTTTTCATTCATTTTTTGTTCCTGCATATACGACTATAATTTTTCTATGGGATAATGAGCAATGGAATTTTGTTTCCAAAAAAATTGTATGGATACATGAAGAAAATTTCATGGTCAACTACTTCATCAAAATATTTTATCCATTTTGGTTTATCTCCTTTTCATCGTAACAAATCTTCTTGAAATCTTCATCTCCAACCAACCGATTTTAACCGTTTTTTATCTTTTGGCTATGTACAAAATACGTACATATCTAATTTTAACATTTTTTTTGGTCACTATTTAATACGTATCATTCAACACCTTATCTTTCTACACCAACCATTACATATTATCATCTCTTTAATCTTTATAGAAAAGAGATATTCAGATGATTAACGATGTTTTAGGTTATAGAATTTGATGACAAGTAAAAATTTATTGATTTTATTATTTATCTAAAACGGAAAATTTTGAGACTACACCTGATCAAGTTATCAATTGAGTCAGTTATATATAACCGAACTATCTTTCCAGCTTATTTTGTAAAACCAAAGCATAATCTTACTTATTTAACCGACAATAACAATTATGTTATTGATTTATTGCTATTTTTGAATTATTTTTCTATTTTATCATAATCTACTACTAATAATCAGAATCTTCCTTGCTATATAGAAATAAATTACTGATTCCCTATTTAACTGCAATCTTTTATCAAAAATCATAATCTTGCTATATCAACCAATGTTACGAATTAGTTAAGGAAAATTTTATATTCAGAATATTCCTCTATCACGTGATAAAAAGACTGTAATCCGTAAACATGGAATATATAGAATATTTCTATTAAAAGTTTCCACCCAAAAATCTTTTCCACATTGATATTTGATATTTTTAATCTTTTAATTATTAATTTTATTTAAAAACAATCAAATTTTATGCTATAAAGGGAATACTACCATAATTTAATATAATTAAAATTTTAACAATTTATTATTTATGCTACCTAAAATTATTTTCCCTATATCATCTTTTCTTTCTCTTTGGATTTAATACGAAAAGATTTAACATGATTTAATCCATGTCATCTTACATCATTTATTCAACACACTATTACATACATGAAACTGTTGAATAATTTATTCAACACCCTCCAATATAACTCGTCTTAGTTATTTTTTTTGCATTTTCAATCTCGATTTCGTAAAGATATAAGACCACATTAATTGTTGAGAATCCAAACGATGTTGCTGGTTAAAGAAAGCCATTAGAAAAAAAGAAAACAAAAAATATTCACTGATGTGAGAAGATTTTATCCTTGTCACTACGATTAAAAGAAAAAAAAAAAGCCCAACCAGATTAATTGTGCCTATGGTTAAAACAAAACGATAGATTTTGTTATATTTGTCATATCTAAAAATGCAAACTTAATTAACCCAAATTTGGTGATGCTGGACAAATGATGATAAATTCAAAAGCAAGATTGAGACTTAAGAAGATAAGTCGTAATATTTTCTTTGAAATGGTTGCTAAATATATTATTTAACGTAATTTTTATTTGCTTATAATAAATATGAGAGAGTTAGATCTGTATGAAAGTATTTGAATGCAAATGTAAAATTTATTAACTGAAACATAGCCGAAACCAATGTTAAAGAGTGTATTAGTTTATTTTCTCTCCAAGGATTTGTTTTACTTCTACTGCTATTATTCATGATGGCTATATTTACTTGGCATTTGTCCAAATAGGGATTATCTATGATGTTCATTATATAATGTTGATTTCAATGCTTAAGTTAAATTGATTAATTACCTTATTGTATTCTTCATATAATGTTGATTTCATTGCGTAAGTTAAATTGATCAATGCACACAAAAATGTTAGATTAAATGCTTGGAAAAAACTTAGATAGATGAGCAAATTGTTTTTAGCTAATGAAAGATGATGCTAAGACAATTTATCAACTTATCGAACTTAATTGTTAATTCAAAAGACAATTTAGAATTCTAGGTTTCTAGATGCAATAGTCAATCACGACAGTTGATTTGCTATACAATAGTGTTTTGAGTTTAAGAATTGTTCTAATTGTTCCATGAATAGTAACCTAGCTTATGATCATGATCCCCTGTGAATTGCTCTGAACTTAAGGTTTTTATATAGGAATTACATTGGTTGTTTTCATCGTCTTATTTATTTGAATCATAACAACTTACTTTTTAAGCTTAAGTTTGTTCCAAACATTGATAGTATAACTATTGGTCTTTGTGGATTCAATACTTTAATACTATTTTGATTATTGTGCACTTGCAATAAAATTAGAGGTTAAAACTTTGTGTATCAAGTTTTTGATGTTGTTTCCGGGGAGCAATAGTGTTACCTTTTGATCAAAGACTGAATTTTAGTCAAATTTTTTATTTATTTACGATTTTTTTACTTTCTTCTATAATTCAGATTTATAGCCAGAAGAAGTCAAAGCAAAGAAGATCTTTTGAATTTTGATAACGAAGCACTTGAAAGATTAAAACAATAGTGTTACCTTTTGATCAAAGATTGAAGAGCAAGAGCAAACAATGTTGCAATGACTTATCCTAACCTTCCAAGAGTTCCAGCTAAACATCTTGACATGCAAGATTACAATTCGGGAATTCATCAGAACGATGTTGCAGCTATGCAGTTGAGACAGTAGCAGCAAGAACACGTCCAACAAGAGCAGCAATAAGGACATCATAATGTCCAACCGCCACAACGTCGCGCTATAGGTGATATGGATACACCTCATCAGTTTTATCAAAACTGTACTGCAATTCGTCCTCCTCCTATACTGAGGTAAGACTTTGAGGTCAAGTCTCAGATGATAAGGTTAATCAAACAATATGTAAGTCAAATTTCCAAGTCTTATCATGATCATAATGTCATTGGCATCACTCAATATACCCATATTTCTCAATGTTTCCTTGCAGATAAACTTGGTCGGAACTAACTCATTTTGCAAGACCTAATTATAGAATGCACATGATAGTCTGATCAAGTCTCCCCATTTTGTATGTGAATGTAAGGTGGGTATGTCTTCATGCATAGAGGTGGTATATTAAACATGAATGATGTTGTTTTGTGTCATGGCCATAGTGCAATGGTTGTTGCTTTGTGTCATGTCCTAAGAAAACAAGAACAATCATACACATAAATCGAATCCCCAAGGGCATGAGAAAAACGAGAATTTCATATATTTAAACAATAGTCAGGATTGATATCAAGGTAAACATAGTATCAACACAATAGATCATCCACCAATGCATCAATAAATCGTTCTCTATTCACTTTCCAATTCTGATCGAAACCGGTATTTTTTTAATTGGTTTCAGGTTTTTTGTCTACCTTTAATTTAGAGTATAAAAATTAAAATGTGCTATTATCAGAAGTCAAATATGATATAAACTATAAACACAATACAATATTATTGTGACAAATTTGACGCTACATAATTACATATGAAAATCAGTAAATATTGATAAAAAATTTTAAATGTGACCAAATGAAAAAAAATGTCTGAATTGTCACTTCAAATAATGATCCACACATTTAAAGAAAAGATTATGTGTCTTTAGATGATGTTGTGAAGATAATGCGTTGGCTGTTTGAAACAACAAAACTGAACAAATATGGAAGATAGTGGATAGATTTTTGTTTTTTTTCAGTTATAATTTGCTTTTATATTTTTTAGTCATGTTTATTTTATTTTTATAAAAAATCTACAATAATTGTAGAATCACAACCATTCATCTTTTGTCCTACTACCTCATAACATTTTTTTAATTTTTTTGGGTCAATAACTATCTTTATTTTTGTGTGTTTCTAATTAATTATTTCTATTTTTTCGGGTGAATTAGAAAAAAATAAATATAAAATTAGGAAAATGATAATAAAAATGTATAATTAGTAACTTGATCTTCATTTACTCAATTATATTTAGAAGTATAATATTTTATTTGTACGTATAACAAATTTGATATATAAAAATTAACGGGGAAATGGATGTGAAAAACACAATATAATAACAAACAAGACATATTTCTCTCATTCTCATGTAAACATGTAAAACATATAAAAATGGATATAAATTCTAAAAGTATGATTCCAATATTAATCAAAACACAATAAATAAACATAGATTATTAAAGTATAACACAAATCTAAGGATTTATTATGCAAATGGTGGAGCATTTTCACAAGTCTCCAAAAGAGCATAATCAACATCATATACTTAATAATAATTTAGT
>JAKUCM010003767.1:0-35633 GCA_023374145.1 Lepidium sativum | reverse complement strand
CTTAAACCCAAAAATATTGACATATATCTAATCTAGGAGGAGAAGTTTTTTTTTTTCCTGGAGATATCAATCTCTACCATGTAATTCTCCTACTTTTATCTTCTTATATAAACTTGCGTGTATGACTGATATAAAACAATTAATATTTTCTCGAATATGAATTTTTTTGCATTTAAGAACTTTATTTTTTTTCATTTATGCCAGCCAAAAAATCACAAATTAACATTTATAAAATTATTCCAAAATATTTTTTTTTTTTAATGTAATTGGATTTTAAAATTTATAATCCTACCTTTTTCATTGAATTAAAGGTTTACATTACATATAATAAAGAAGAAATGTATAACAAGATAACATTTAACAAGAGTATTAAAGTTTTACGTATGTCTTTTTTGCTTCTTGCAAATTGTTGTTGTTTTTCATTTATTTTATAAGATTTTTAGTCCATTCGTTTTTTCTCTTTTCTCGTGTATTCTTGTAACATCTGTAATAATTTAACATTTGTTCAAAAAAATGGAAAAAAGTAAAGGGATTGAATCCATTCTAAGAAGAGAGCATATTGTTAGCTAAAACTCTTATTTATTGGGTTTCTGTCAAAAATAAGACTAGACCTGATTATGTAGAATCGACAAGCTATAATAACAAATAAAATTTTGGGTTGATGTTTTTATCTTCACTATACTTTTATAATTCTCACTTGTTTGGCATATATTTTTCACTCTGTATTGTGTACATTAGAGTTTTTGAGCATTTTAAGAGTTCTTCTCAGTGTTCAGATAATTAAATTAATGATTTTCGCATAATGAATTTGATTCCTCCATCATTACAATTGATAGATTAAAAAAATAGATCTTTGGAAATATGCTTTAGATTATGGACTTGTCGATCTAATTGTTGACAACTTTTTTTGCGTGAAAACATTACTATGTTACACAAACATTTTGATTGTATGTACATGACTACGCAATGTAATTAAAATGTTTATGTAAATTGTGGTAAATTATTTGTGATAGTGAAATTAAACGGTGTTGTTTTAGACTTGAGATTGAGCTTTTGTAGAAGATTTTTTTCTTGATTTTGAAGTACAAACATATCAAATTGGGTATTAAAGATTCTAAGATTATTTGAGATACACTCTAGTTTTCAGTGAAATATATTCTCTTTAGTGTCTCTAGACGAAATAATAATATTTTCTGGGATAAAAAAATGACTCCTACCATTTACTAATTTAGACCCAAGAATATTTGACATCATGAAATTTACACGATGAATTTCTAATCTACTAAAAATATAGATTTCTTGAGATATCAATCTCTACCATGTAATTCTCCTACTCATATAAACTTGCATATATGCCTTTTTGCCACTTTCCAGTTATACATTTCGCTATAAATTGTAACATTTCTCATAGATTTCACTAATTACAATATTTAACTCGTTATTAAGTCCCCTTAAACACATTATGGTAGTAGTTAAGAACGAGTAAACTAATTTTATACTTAATTGGTCATGTCAACACAAGTTTTTTTCCTTTGCATTGGAAAATTCAATCTCTTGGGTGGAATCACGAATATTCTTGTATTTTAAGAAACCATTCTCCATTTTTCACTATAGCATCAATCTTCTCTCCTAGGGTATTCAATGATGAGGAAATTTTGATGAGAAAGTTTTAGGAGTACTCACAACTTTCTGCACCTATAAGCAAATGAGAAACCTCAACCATTCTTTCCCAGGACTTTAACCATCTCTTTCATCATCAAAAATCTTGAAGCAATACAAACATCTTGGAGTTAAACTGCCTTAAAATGGTGGCCAGTACTTAGACAATAAAGAGCACAGACATTGGCCTGAGTACCTAAATTAATAGAAACTAACAACGGCTATAAATCAAAGACATACGATGCATCTATAAACTCCTACAACTAAAGAGCCCACACAAATTAAAAACTGCAATTCAAAAATTTGGCATTATTTTATATGGCTTCTGGCATTTTTCAAACGCATATGACATTTTTCCAAAATTTACAATGAATCAAATTGCTCATCTGACATTTTTTATAATTTGAAATAAATCTAATTGCTCCATCTGGCATCTTCATCCATATATGATAGTAAAATGTGTTTAGACGAACAACATTTTGTATCTCCATCTAGATAGAATAATCAGATGGAGAAACAAATATGAATTATAATTTTTAGTACTTAACCAAATCACACATTCGATATTCCGTTCTTTTTGTCACAAGTGTATATATATATATATATATCCAATTTCAATGTCTACGCATAGACACTAAAATTAGGCAATTCAAATACGTTTAAGGAATTAATGAGAGAAACAATAGTCACTTTATCCTGCACTATATTCTATCTCTTGACTTGATGTTTTGCAAAAACACTCAAGGAGAACATTGATGCAAAAGTTTTAAAACTATCATTTTTCAATCATTTTGGTTTTACCTATTAATTGAATTAAATCCACTATATATTAAGAAGCGAGACAAATAATTTTAAAAAAAAACTAAGTCAGAACTTACGATAGATATCTGATTAAGATGTAATGAAAATGCAGTGGGTTAAAGATCAATTTATACACAAAAATGAATTTCATTCGATAAGGCTCAAACAGATTATTGTTGAAGTTTATGGAATTATCCATGACATAAAGATTTCAGTGATTTTTTGGCCAAAAATTAAGTGAAAATGGGAATCAAATCTATGCATATAGAGGAAATGATTAAACTTTAATTATTAATTAAATCATTGTCTTCGACATTGATTTCTTTCACAATTCACTTAAACGATTAAAAGACCACATAAAATTCATCACAACATAAAACAACATCACTCCAAAAGAAATACAAACTTAGTTTCCGCCGTCCTTGGCTGTTCCACTTGGCCCAGCCTCATCTGCTCCACCTCGAGCTTCCGGTGGCAAGCTAGGGGGCCACGCTGGATAAACAACAGGAGTTCCCATCACATGTCTTGGAGGAGGAGGGTAATAAGCCGGCACTCCCATCACATAGTATGGTTGTTGGATCACGTTGGTGAAGGCATCAACAGCATCTATGAAGTCAACATCATCTGTGGTGTCGATTGCGTCAGTGATTTCAACGGATTCCGAGGGTGCGACTGGCTGGACCGGCTCTTCTTTAGGGAAGAGGTCGAGAAGGAAGTCACAAGGCACATGATTAGCCAGAGCGTCGATAACATCTGGTTTCCTAATAAGGTTGCGCGTGTTTTTACGAGCATTGAGCCAAGCACGATTAGTGAGATCAGCGAGGAACATCTCACAAGCCTTGGCCAAGAGAACTGGAGCATCAGCAGAGATCATAACCACATCTGGGTCAGATCTCATAATCCTCTTTACACGAGATATTGGAAAGGGATGATTTTTGATATCAGGTACGTTCACCATTTCGTCAAGCAAATGGCGAGGTACCTGACGATCATCTTCCTTCTCCGTCTCCAAGGAAGGAGGCGGAAGAAGCTGCGAGGTCAACAGAGAAAGAGGAGGCTGTTGCTGCTGGTCGAGGCTGACGTTGTTCTTGTTGTTCTCCATATATTTATTTATTTATTCAATTTCTATGGTTTTTTATTTTGGACATGAGATTTGTTGTCTGAGGGCTCCTGTATTTAAAGGAAAAGCTTGAGTGTATGAATGATAAAATGGGCTTTGAAGCAGCTAATAATTTCTGAAATATGAAATTTTATAGATTTGGTAACAATGTTTCAGTCAAATTCTGTTTTTTATAATTCATGTTGTTACCTTTTTTCATTGAATTGAAGGATAGATTAAATATAATAAACAAGAAATGTGTAAAAATATTACATTCATCAAGAGTATTAAAGTTTTACAGATGTCTTTTTTATTTATTCTTGCAAATTCTTGTTGTTTTTCATCTATCTTGCCTATACTTATATATCTAACTTGTTCGGCATATATATATTTTTCGCTCTTTAATGTGTACAATAAATTATGTGAGCAGATTATGAATTCTTCTGAATTTGGTGGTTAAACTAATTCAACTAATGACTTTAGAAAAAAGAATTTTAGGGAGTGTCTTTTAGGCTATGGATTTATCGATCTATTTATTGATAACATTGTTTTTGTGAAACATTACCATGTTAAACAAATTTACATGATATTATGCATATAACTTCGCAATGTAATTAAAACGTATATATGAATTGTGGTTAATTATTTGTGAGAGTGAAATTAAATGGTGTTTTTTTCAGACTCGAGACTGTGCTTCTGTAAAAGATTTGTTTCTTGATGTTAAAGGTCAAAAATATCAAATTGGGAATTAAAGATTCTATGTCCTTGGGCTTATGACTAGCATTTTTAAAATTATTAGAGACAACATTTTTATAACTAGTTTTCATTGAAATATATTTCTCTTTAGTCTCTCCAATTTAGACCCAAAAATAATTGACATCTATGTAATCTACTAAAATAAAACAAGATTTCTGGATATATCAATCTCTACCATGTAATTTTAGTAGATTATCTCCAATGGTCCCTAATATAAGGAAAAACATCAAAATGACGGGAGAAATGAGGGGAAATATCCTCCAATGATACATCATTTTGAGGAAAAATGAGTTTATGAACAATATTACCTTAAATTTGAGGGAACACTATTCACCTCCCTCATTTTCATTTGAACTTTTTTCTTTGCATTTTGGCCCTTAACTTTTTATATGTTTATATTTTATGGATAAATAAACTTAAAATAATAATTATTCTTTGATATGTTCAAATATGTTAAGTGAAATTGTATTTTATATTACAATTTCACAAAATAAAATAAATGGATAATATTCGTCAACTTTAGAAATTAGAGGGTACTTTTGAGAACAAAAACAATAAAAAAAAAAGAATATACTTGGAATATTCTTTTTTGAAGAAAGAAATGAAGGTAACCATCGGATTAAACGTCTTTCTCACATTAAATTTACTTCATTTTGAAAAAAAAATTGAGGGTAACCATCGGAGATTGCTCTTACTCGTATTGACTTGCATATATACATCTATGCTATTTTCCAGTTCTACCTTTCGATATAAATGGCAACATTGCTTATAGGTTTCATTGACTATAAGGAAACCAGTCATAGAGCTTTCATTTCACCAAAAAGTAATTTGTACTTTAAACCGAAAAATATAAACTTGATCTAATCAATTTGCGTACATACAAATTAGTTAACTTTACTCGTTATTAACTACCATTAAACACCGCTATGGTAGTTAAGAACGAGTTAAGTTAACTAGTTTAATACTGAAATTGGTCATGTCAACAAAGTTTGCTTTTTTCCACTGGAAAAATCAAATTTTTAGGGTAAAATCGTATTAATTTAAGTAAGGATTTCCTATTTTCAATATAACATCCACTTTCTCCTAGGGTTTTCAATGAGGCAATTCTCTTTAGAAAGCCACTAGATCATGCTCCAAGAAACCTATAGAAGCACTCACACCTTCCTGCACCTATAAGCAAATGAGAAACCTACTTATGCGACAACCTTAACCGTTCTTTCCCAGGACTTTAGCCATCTCTCGTTCATCATCAAAATCTTGAAGCAATTAGATCTGTCATTTTACTTGATCCTGCAATATTATCTATCTCATGACATGATGTTTTCCAAAGATATTCATGGAGAACATTGATGTATAAGTTTGAGAATCATCATTTTTCAATCATTTTGGTATTACCCATTAATTGAATTTAATCAACTATTAATGAGAAGCGAGACTAACAAATTGATATATCAATCATGATTAATAAGACACCCCACCGAACAAATAAAATAGTGATTAATGAGTAAACCAAGTCAGAACCTAACTAGGGGAACTTTATCAGATTTTGTATTCAAAACAGCTAAAGTTCATTAGATTAATGTTCAGATATTACAACAACATGATAAAATTTGGCATCAAATGCATAGAATAGAAACACATCAAGGTGTAATAACTCACTGTTAGATTTGTGTTGGATTTGCTTTGTTGAATCTGAAGAAGACCTTGAGCTAACCCTGGTTGTGTCGCCCCTCCAATCAATATATCCAAGTTGTTTATTTGTCAAACATTGTGACTCCTTTAAGATGATTTTCTCTCAATTCTTCAAGGGTGTATATTAGAGCATTTTTAGACCGGTTATTAAGATTTTTTTAGGATTGACTATTAGTCTGGTTATTAGATTCGATTCCGGTTTGTGATTAAGAAATATGTAGTCAGTTTAATCTATTATAAGATTAAACCGAACTTCTTCTTCTTTATCTACTTGTATGTATATATACATTGTACAATGTATTAGATACACGATGTATACAACAAACTTGAGCTTTTCACTTTCTTTCTTCTTTCTTCAATTTCTCTTCGATTTCGATGAGATACTGCAACATGGTGTCAGAGCGGAGACGATCCAACGTTCTTTGTTAAGAAACAAAGCTCAATTTTATAATTTTCAGCTCATTTTTTCATCTTTCTTTTCTTGAAAATCAATCTGATTGTTCGATCAAAAACAACTCACAAACATGGTGGTTGTTCGTAAAGGAACTAAAAGACCAACGACGTCAAGGAAGTTGGCAATATCGAACCGCACGACAAGATCACAAAACTCAGATCAAATCAATTAAGAAAATCAAACATCAACGGTCTCGAAGAATATTTTTGGAAATGTGAGCTCGGTAAATCAAATGTCGACTGAAGAAAGCTTCAATTTCGAATGTATTTAATTTTCTCCCTACTAATTGACTAGTGGAGATAATCCTGGAGTAGTGATTATCTTGGAGGTTCTTGATGGAACTAATTACACAACTTGGAGTATAGCGATGAATATAGCTCTAGATGCGAAGAATAAGATAGCGTTTGTTGATGGTAATCTTCGTAAGCCGTATCCTACACATCCACACTACAAAATTTGGTCGAGGTGCAATTCAATGGTCAAGTCTTGGATTATGAACTCTGTGAACAAACAGATTTATAGCAGCATTCTTTGGCTTGAAAATGCCATAGAGATTTGGAAGGATTTACTTGTCAGGTTTCACATAACAAACTTACCTAGATCCTATCAACTGACGCAACAGATTTGAAATCATCAACAAGGTACAATGGATCTATCCACTTATTATACTAAGCTGAAGACTCTGTGGGATTATCTTGAAAGAGCCGATGTGTTGACACTTGCAACGTCCGCCAGTGCTGCAAGAAGATGTCGGTAAAAACAGAACGTACAAAGGTGATCAAGTTTCTTGCAGGCTTAAATGAGTCATATACGAATGCAAGAAGCAGATTAATATGCAGAAATAAATACCTAATTTGGTAGAGGTGTATAACATGCTGGATCAAGATCAGAGCCAAAGAAGTATCACAACTGTGACAAATGCAGCAACTTATCACTTCAAATAGAGAAACACAATAGAAGGATCAGTCAATGCAGCTGTATCTACTCAAAAGATTAAACCAGTCCGCAGTCACTGCGGCTATACAGTGCACACTGTGGAGAAGTGCTTCAAGATTCATGGCTATCCACCTGGATTCAAGCACAAAGGAAAACAAAGTCAGAACAAGTCAACAATTGCTCAAGTCACACTTTCGGATGGGAGACAAGATCAAACAGGGACTTCAGCTATTCTAAAAAGCTTATCAAAATATCAAATGGAAGGAGTGATTGCTTACTTCAACTCATAGTTGGCACTACCATCAAGCAAGGAGTTGCAGACATCAAGTAACAAAGGAACCATTACAGCATTACCAGGTATGGCTTTCTCAAAATCTATACTTCACTTTGTAGGTATAATGAGAACCGCAGGGGTAAATCTTTCTGGTCAATCTTGGATCATCGATAGTGGAGCAACTCATCATGTTTGTCATAATAGAAATTTGTTTTTTCACTTGGTGAATCTATAGAATAAGATTGTTACTTTACCAAATAGCCTGACAATTCACATTAAGGGAATTGGTGAAGTTCAGATTAATGAGAACTTAATTCTAAAAGGTGTTCTGTATATTCTAGATTTTGAACTTAGCTTACTTAGTGTTAGCCAATTGACTAGGGATTTAAGTTATTGTGTTATATTTGACCCTATTACTTGTGTGATACAGGAGCCTATCAAAGGGCTGATGATTGGTCAAGCTAATTAAGTATCAAATCTCTACATTCTTGATAAGAGTTCTTTTGAGAATAAATCCGTTCAGAAAATTTCTTTCTCTCTTAATGCCGTTTTTAATAACTCTCTATGGGATAGTAGGTTAGGACATCCTGCAGAAATTAAAGTAGATTTTTAATGAATTTTCTTTTTATTAGATGAAATAAAGACAATTTTCATTGCAACATTTGTCCCTTAGCTAAACAAAAATGTTTGCCTTTTGTTTCTTTAAATAATATGTGTAAAAATCCTTTTGACTTGCTGCATATTGATGTCTGGGGACCTTTCTCGGTTCCAACCTTAGAAGGATATCGTTATTTTCTTACTATAGTTGATGATTATACTCGTGTGACTTGGATTCATCTAATGCGTTTGAAAAGGGATGTCTTGCAAGTTTTTCCAGATTTTCTAACAAAGATAAAAACTCAGTTTAAGATAGTTGTTAAAGGTGTAAGATCTGATAATGCACCAAAGTTAAGGTTTGAGAAGTTGTTCAAGTCCAAAGGAATATAATCTTACCACAGCTGTCCTGAAACGCTAGAGCAGAACTCTGTGGTGGAAAGGAAGCACCAACATATCTTGAATGGGGCTTGATCGTTGATATTTCAGAGTAATGTACCTGTTGAGTATTGGGGGAACTGTGTACTCACCGCAGTCTTCTAAATCAATAGACTACCAGCTGCCATTCACAAGAATGTATCACCATATGAGATGTTAAGCACTAATATACCGGATTATGAAGGTTTAAAAGTTTTTGGCTGGCTCTGCTACTGCTCAACGTCTCAGAAGCAAAGACACAAGTTTGATCATCGAGCTGAACCTCATGTGTTCTTAGGATATCCTGCAGGCTACAAAGTATATAAGCTACTGAATTTGGAGACAAATGATTCACATTTCCTTGAATGTGATATTTCAGGAAGACATATTCCCCTTCAAGGACAAAGAGCAGAGTAAAGTAGATGGCATATTCTCAACTAGAACAGACAAAAGTGAGACATAGGATGCTCCTCAATGTGATCCCTCAATGTCGTCACACCCTGAGGAGACAAGAACAGAGAATGAGGATCATGACATCTCAAGAGATCAAACCAATAAAAGAGAAGAAAGAGTGAATTCCACTAACAGATTCAAAAGGAAAGCCAAAGTTCCTGGTTACCTCCATGATTATTAGTGTGGCCTTACATAGACGGATTTGCCATTTCCATTGGCAAATTATGTGACATATGACAATTTATCAGAGTCATACAAAGCCTACACTTGCTCTGTAATTATTTTCTCGGAACCTACCTCTTTTTCTCAAGCTAAGAATTTGAAGGATTGGATAAATGCAATGAATGAGGAATTGCTAGCTTTAGGAAACTCTGGAACTTGGACTGTTTGTACTATGCCTGAAGGAAAACGTGCAATAGGGTGTAGATGGGTCTATAAGACTATATTAAATGCTGATGGAACTTTTGAGATATACAAGGCTAGGTTAGTGGCTAAGGGTTTTACAAAAAAAGGGAGTAGATTTCATAGATACCTTCTCCCATGTAACTAAAATGACAACCATTAAGACTGTAATTGGAGTGGCTGCGGCAAAAGGTTGGAGTTTGACACAACTTGATGTGTCAAAACACTTTCTTAAATTGAGATTTGCATGAGGAAATCTATATCACACAGGATATACAGTAACATGAGGAGAAAACTTACCACACAACGCAGTGTGCAAGCTGCACAAGTCCTTGTATGGCCTAAAGCAGGCTTCAAGACAATGGTTTTTGAAGTTCAGCAACACTCTGCAAGCTCTGGAATTTAAGAAATCTTACACTAACCACACACTCTTCATCAAGAAGGTCAATTGCAGATACATTGCAGTGTTGGTCTATGTAGACGACATAGTGATAGCCTCAAATAATGAAGAGGATGCAGAACACTTGAAGAATGCCTTACCCATCCATTTTAAAGTTCTAGATCTAGGACCATTGAGATCTTTTCTCGGACTAGAAATAGCAAGAAGTGCAGCATGTATCTCCATTTGTCAAAGAAAATACACCCTCGAGTTATTAGAAGAAGCAGGATTGTTGGCCAGCAAACCCTCAAGCATACCAATGGAGCCTAATACACAACTAGTCTTAGACAGTGAAGAGCCCCTGCTAACTAAACCAGAGACGTACATAAGACTTATTGGCAAAATGATGAATATCACCATATCAAGACCTGCTAATACACTTTTGTAGTTCACAAGCTCTACTAATACACTTCTTCTCCAAGACAGTCTCACCTACATGCAGCTCTTAAAGTACTTCGCTACTGAAAAGGATTAATAGGAAAATGGCTTTTCTAGTTTGCAGATTGTAATCTGATCCTTACAGCTTTCACAGATGCTGATTGGGGAGCTTGCAAGGACACACGAAGGTCAACCTCTGGTTTCTGTATGTTCCTTGATCCTTCACTCATTTCATGGAAGTCTAAGAAACAATAGACCATCTCTCTCTCGTCAGCCGAGTCAGAGCACCGAGCGATAAAATTTGCTATAAAGGAAGTCATGTGGCTTGAAATAGACTTCTTTTGTGATTCAATGGCAGCAATTAACATATTTAAGAATTCAGTCTTCCATGAGAGAACAAAACATCTTGAGATGGATTGTCACAAAGTGAGAGAAAAGATCATTGATGGCTTGATAAACCCTGCTTACGTGAAGACAGAACACAACCTTGCGGACATCTTCGCAAAACCTTTACATCCTAATAAGTTCAATGCAATTATGGACAAGATGGCAATGTTGTCCATATATTTGCCATTTTGAAGGAGGGTATTAGAGCATTTTTATACCGATTATTAAGATTGGTTTAGGATTGGCTATTAGTCTTGTTATTAGATTCAATTCTGGTTTGTTATTAAAAAATGTGTAGTCGGTTTAATCTATTATAAGATTAAACCGAACTTCTTCTTCTTCTTCTTCTTCTATATCTACTTGTACATATATCTAAACATGTACAATGTATTAGATACACGATGAATACAACAAACTTGAGCTTCACTTTCTTTCTTCTTTCTTCAATCTCTCTTTGATTTCAATGAGATACTGTAAAGTGTAACTAATAAAAAGGATATGGCGATTACAATTGATTCTTTTGACTAAATTGATACGAAATTGTTCCTCAAAACAATGATTCCCATATTGTTTTCAAAATTTAACATTCTAAATATCTGATTAAGATTTATGGAATCCAGTGTATCTTTCTTAAATCTTTTCTCACCTCTATTCTATGTTAAACGAGTTCACAGTATCAATGTTTTAGAAAACTGTTAGTCTCACTCACTCATTTTTGAATGCCTGAAAACTCTCTCTTGTTTAGTTGTTTTAGTTCTCTCTTTAATTCCTTTTGCTTTATACTTAGTAAACTGAGAGAAGAATCCTCAATTTTGGTGTCCCTCCAAAATGATTCGATGATAGGGAGGATATTTGGGTGGGAGGTTAAGAAGTTGAAGAATTTGAAGGGTTTGGAACCAGCTCTTGGTATTGGACAGGCCAGGTTAATGGTAGAAGGTGCATGATCAAAGAAGTCTAGATCATGGAATGGGGCAAGGTGTAAAGGGAAGGTACTTATCCACTGCTCATTGATCAGCACAGTGTTTAGTTTCTTGGCAATGGGATTTGCTGCTGACTGATTATAAGTCCATGTGAAACAGGGTCCATGATAGCGCAAGAATTTAATGCCAACAACATCAAGATAAATTTTGAATGCATTCATTTGATGGGTAATATGGTCACATGCAAGTGATAAGGGCTCAATAGGGTGTAGAATCTCATTGAAGTCCCCTTCAGTCATCCAAGGGTAGGAGTCAAAATCTAGTTGAGAATGAACCCTCTGAAAGTCTGACCATAGAATTTCAGGTTCCCCACTTGTGGTTTTGGCATAAACAACACACATATATAATTGATAAGCTCCCGAGATACTGACTTTGCAAGTAAGCAATTGGGTGGACTTTTCCAAGACTGTGATTGAGATAGGGGCTTTCCAGATGAAGACTGTTATGCATGAGTCTTCTGATGAGTTATTAAAGCAAAGGACTAGTGCAATCCAAGGTTGTACATAACCGAGTTAAGGCTAGATACTCTAATGTGGGTTTCCAAAATACTGCCAAACTATACAATACTACTACTTAGCCATGACTTAAAAGCATTGTGCTTATCATGGTCAATAAGACCCTTAGCATTCTAATAAAACGATTGTACTGACATTTCGAGGTTATATTTAGGCTCCCATTGATACTAGGGGAACCCGACAAAAGGTTAGTGGGAAAAAGGATTTATTAGGATTATTTGTGGTTAAGGTAACAGTTAGGGTAAAAGTGTTTTGGATTGTGCATTGGTCAGGTTCTTGGAGGCAAACAAAGAAGCTTGGATCTCCTAGAGGGGCAGAGAGAGGCGTAGGGATAAAGGTTGAGGGTTGAAATCGAGAAGGTTGGGTGGGGGATCAAGCTTTCCGCTTCCATTGGGTCAAAAAATGGTTTAGTTGATCTATTAGGCAGCCGATGTTTATGAGCGGGGAGGCGCAACACATGGGTTACATCAGAGGCATAAATTCCTTGGGTTGATTGCCTCCCAAAAAAAGGTAACTCAACATTTTCACGATTAGTAACAACTAGGGTAACTGGTGTAGAATGGCTCTCTTCTACCATATTTGTGTCATTAAGATGCTAAGGGGATTGGTTTGGGAGCTGAGCAGACAAGTTACGGGTTGGGAGAGGCGAGGGTAATGGTTTGAGTGGAGAAGGGTGCGACGGAGACCCATTGGCTAAAATGACATCTTGAGGTGTCCAAGGGTATGAAACTGACAAGGTAAAAACTGAGGCATCTTCTCTTTGCATTTTGATGGCAATTGTTTGGGACAGTTTACTCGGCATTTTACATATGCAACATCCATGTTAGATAACATGATGGTGGAGTCATCCATCTCACTATGGTCTCCTATCAGCCCTACCACAAAGCTAAGTCCTTGCTAGTGGAATAAGTATAGTGGGATTTGGGAATTATTACAAAGTGTTGTCATAAGTATAGGGGGATCGGACGGTGGCTGGAAGCTTGAGATTCCGGCCATGGTAACCGATAACGGCAACAAAGAGTTGGCACAAGAATCGAAGGGAGAGAAAAGAGATTTTTTTATTTTATGACGACACTTTGTAATAATTCTGAAAACCCAAAACAAAATTATCGTTGTAAGCTCAATCTTTTGCTTGTGGTGAAAATATAATGAGAAAATAGTACTTATGGGGAAAAATACAGATGATGTGGGTATTGAAGTTACGTTTGTCTCCTAGTTTGACATGGTCTATCAATACTGTGCCAATAAGCAAATAAATTGGATATTTGCCCTAGGCCACAAGAAAATATAAGAATTTTAAGTCCACATTTTATGAAAAGAGTTTTCTTATGTGGAATTATGAATTTGTTTTCATAAAATTTAGTCTAATATATGTGGTCAACGCTTTGATTAGAACATAACGGATGTGGCCTTTGAAATTAGAAACATAGTATGTAACTTAAAAAAGGTATATGTTTTTTTTTCTTTTGCTAATTAGATTATTATGTAACTAAACAAAATTTTAAAGACTATTATTTTAACTAGCTCTAGGCCTCACATAGTTTAAACATGGCATTTGGTCTATGATTTTCTTTTTGGGTCGTGTAATGGAGCAGTAGCTCCCAAATTAATTCAAAATAACAAATCAAATCAAGCATTACAACTAACCAAACGTGCAAGTCCCAAACAGGGCCGACTCAGTGAAGAGAAAAAATGTCCAAATATTAAAAAAAATTGGTCCAAACTTTTTTTTAACAAATAAAAATTACTCAAAGAAATTGTAAATAGTAATGAAGGGCCAAAAGTATTTTTTATTTGTCAAAAAGAGCCAACAAATTTATTAAAAAGTCTTTAATATATTAATTAGCTGAGGGGCCACGAAGATGTTATGCCGACACTTCTAAACCGTCTTTATCATCCTCCACCAAACATAAAACACAATCAGGTGGAACATTAACAAAATGATATCCTAATGGTGAAGATAATGCATAGATTGCCAAATCATTAGCAAGACCATTAGCCTACCTAAACGTATGAGTAATTCGGACAATTCAGTTTTTAAATTTGGTGGTTAGGATAGTTCAACTAATATCTCTGGTATCAAGGGTTGGATCTGTTTTCATCACAGTTGGAAAATTAAAAAAAAAAAGAGATATTAGGAAATGTCTTTAGAATATAGATTTATCGATTTTAGGGAATGTAATTCTCTTACTCTTATAAGTTTGCGTATAAGCTTCTTTGCTACTTTCCAGTTCTACATTCCCCTATAAATTGCAACATTGCTTACAGAGTTTACTAACTAGGGAAAAGAATCACAAAACCTGCGTTTCACAAAAAAAGAATTTGTAGTTTTAACCGGAAAAACACAAACTTGTGTTGATTTAATCAATTTACATGCATACAAATTAGTTAAGGTTAACTTGTTATTAACTACCATAAAAAAATACTACGGTAGTTAAGAACTAATTAAAATTAATTATTTTTATACTTAAATTGGTTGTCAACAAAAAGAAAAAAATTTCACTAAAAATTCAAAATTTTAAAGTGAAATCGTGAATATTCTAATATTTTAAGTAAGAATTTTCTATCTTCACTGTAACATCAATTTTCACCTAGAGTTCTCAATGAGGAAATTCTGGTGAGAAACCCGCTAGATCATGCTCCATGAAACCATTAGGCACTCACACCTTCCTACACCAACCTCATTATGCGACAACCTGAACCGTTGTTTCCCAGGACTTTAGCCATCTCTCTCATCGTTAATATCTTGAAGCAATTCAAACATTTTACATTTGTTCAAAAATTCTTCAGGAGTTAAAATGTCTTAAAATGTGTCCAAGAGTTAGATGTTAAACACCGACATTGCCCTCAATACGTATATTTGCTATTATACCATTTTTATTTAATTCTTTTTGAAAAACATATATTTATTTTCTATACATAATAAAACTTAATTTTAAAAAAAATAACCAATTTTTTAATAAAAATAGATATTTTATTAACTAATTTTGTATAGAACACTAATAAATAGAATGCCTATTTGATATAATATGTTTATTTTAAAAAAATCCATCAATTTATACATTTTTTTGGAAAAGTCTCATGAGTTTAAATTTATTTGTTTTTCTATTTTTCTCGTACTTCTATTTATCTTCCTACTCTTCCTCTAATATTCCTTCTCTCCCTTCTTATTATTCTTTTCATCATTATTTTCCTCATTATCTTCTTACTTTTTCTTGTCTTTCTCATTCTCAGTTTATTTCTCATTCTTTTTCTCCATTTCGTCGTCCTTATATATCGTATAGATTAAGTAATTTTTATTATACTACATTAAATTTTCTTTATTGTACAATAGTTCTATAATATATAGCATAGCAGTAATGTTTTTCAAGTCTCTCATCCAAATAAGTTTTTTTTTTTGTTATTAATTTCGAGTGCAATTAATAAAAGGTTAAAGTTGTATATAATTATGGTTTTATGTTATTTTCTTAATTTTATTAATACACATGATATTTTATTAGTTATACCAGATTAATATCTGCACTAAGTTGCAGTATTGTTTTTAAAGACGGATGAAATAGATAATATTTAAATTCAGTGTTTACAATCTTCTTCTTATAACACAAATGTCGGTTCTGTCTTACCGGTCTTGATCGCTCAGCTTCCATCCGGACTGCTGCCGAAAATGGCTAAGCCTAGACAAAAACAAGGAGTTTCCTTGTGGCTATATAGAGAGAATTAACTTCATGGTCATTGTTGAATCTTGGTATTACTTGTTCATATTTATATTTTTGTTATTAAAGCTTATCAGCCATTTTCTATAGGCATATAGGATTATTTAACATATTTGGCAAATAGAAACACATTAAAAATAAAGAAGCTAAGACTAATATTGTAATATGTCTGAAATTGTGCCCGATGGGGCTTACTATGCAGGGAAGAGCAGAAACCAATTAATGAGAACTGATTTGCAAAAGAGATGTAAAAGAAGATTGGAAAGGAGAATTCAGTTTCGAAAGAGACCATTGGAGTTCTACATTCGTAAACCCTAAAAAATGAGTTCTTGTCTGATGTGGTGTGTTTTTTGAAATGACATGTTTTAATATTATACTTCTATTCCTTATGTAGGTTAAAATTCTTACATAATTATTAATAAGAGAACCAAGTCAGATATTACAACAGCATGATAAAATTTGGCATCAAATACATAGAATAAAACATCAAGGTGTAATAACTCACTGTTATATTTGTGTTGGATTTGCATAATTGAATCTGAAGAAGACCTTGAGCTAACTAACCCCTTGGTTATGTCGCCCCTCCGATCAATATATCCAAGTTGTTTATTTGTCAAACATTGCGACTCCTTTAAGATTTTTTTTTCTCTCAATTCTTCAAGGGTGTAACTAATAAAAATGTTGTGAATTTCTTCTAGGATTATGTTACTTATACCGCAAGATAACCGAGATTTTGCTTTGTGTTTGTAGGTACAAGAAGCATGTACGAGTTCCTGTGATCAATGGTGATCACAGTACATCTCGGCAATCTCAAAAAGCTTACTGTCTTCTATTAGATGTGAATCAAAAAAAGGAGAAAGAGTTTACAACCAAGAGAGAAACAAACACACACTAAGCTCAACAACTCTCACACTCGGACCATTAGGATACCGGAACAAATATATAGCCAAAACATACTAAAGGTATGTTCCTTCCCTGATGTCATGGTCCATATGATGATTAAGCCTATTCTGAACGTCCTGATCCTTGCTCAGTTTGACCCTGCAACTTGTGCAGGTTCTGCAAAAGGGAAAAGGTGAAGAAGACATGATGGGCCTTGAAAAAACAACATAGGCCATCATGAAACTGCATCAGATATGGCCCAGGTCCGCACAAGCCCACAATAAACTCCATCTCGGACTGGGCCATCTGATGGACCGAAAACAAAATGATGTTGGGCCAACGAAATGGACCGAAGCAAGGTGATACTGGGCCTAACTTCTTCGGCCCTGATCAAATTCGTAAGTAGGGTTATCACCCAAAACGCCGAAAGAACCTTTCATCTTCTTCATTCTTCTTCTACACTCTTCCGCCCTTTCGCAACTTTTCTCTCTACCTTCTCACCGGCGAAAATGGAGAATTTCATCCATTCTTCTCCACCAAAAAATTTCTCGCAAGAGAAAATCCTTTTATCTTCATGAAACCCTTTCCCAGAACTCATCTCTCATAAAAAACATCTCCAGAAAACTTTCTGTTCTGTCATCAGATGAAGAGAAAGACTCTTCGGTTCCACCAGAACCAACTCCAAGACATATCTAATCCTTCAGATCCACCGACGAAACCATCAGATCCTTCGAGACTTCCGATTCAACCATCGGAGAGATTATGCAACCTCTCGACTTCTTAGGTCCTTCGAGGTATGTATCCGACCCCTCAACTTCTTGGATTCACCCCAAAAAATTTATGACCCTTCTATCTCTTCAGATTCACCGAAGACTCTATCTAACCCTTCGATACCTCCGATTCAACCCTTGGAGAGACCATGCAACCTTTCGACTCCCTAGATCCATCGAGGTATGTATATATCCCTTCGACTTCTTAGATCCACCCAAAACGTTGTCTGACCTCATTATCTTTTCAGATCCACCGAAGAATCTATCTGACCCTCCGATACCTCCGATTCAACCACCGGAGACCTTCTGACTTTACCGCCAAAAGAACTTGGTGCTTCTCCTTCTGAGAAGCTTGCATGCATCAGTTTATCCCTAAAAAATCCAGAGCCTCTTCAAATTTCCGAATCGGCACTGATTTGGTAAGTATATCTGCTGGGTTTTCTGATGTTTTAACCTTTTGAATCTTGATCATTTTGTCTTCTAATAAGTCTCTGACAAAACACATTCTTATTGCCATGTGCTTCGTCCTTTCGTGAAAAACACTGCCTTTGGCCAAACAAATGGCGCTTTGGGAGTCAGAACCAATCTCAACGTGGTCCTGACAGAAACCAAATTCTGAGGTAATCCCTTTTAGCCTTATGGCTTCTTTACATGCTTCGACTAAAGCCATATACTCTGCCTCTGTTGTTGAAAAAGCTACCACATTTTGCAGGCCTGATTTCCAGCTCACAGTATTGCCACCGACTTGAAACATATATCTAGTGATGGACCGTCTTCTATCCAGGTCAGCTGCGTAATCACTATCGCAATACTCTCTGACTTCAAAATTTTCTGATTTTATGAATGTTAGGCATAGATTCTTTGAGTAGTTAAGATATCTTAGAATCCATTTAACACCTTCCCAGTGTTTAATGCTAGGACAACTCATGAAGCGGCTGACCATTCCAACAGAGTATGCAAGGTCAAGACGAGATCCAACCATGGCATACATGATGCTGCCAACTGCACTGCAGTAAGGTACCATCTTCAGCTGCCTTTCTGCATATTTTTTTTTCGTCTTGACTTGTAGATTTAAACTTGAAATGGCTCCCTAAGGGGGTCTGAACAACCTTAGAATTAATCATGTTAAAAACTTTCAAGACTTTATCAATATAAAACTCTTGAGAAAGCTTTAAAACATTACTCTTTCTGTCTCTTATAATATCCATACCCAATATCCTCTTTGCTACCCCAAGGTCCTTCATTTCAAATTCACAGCTCAAAATCCTTTTAAGCTTCTGAATTTCTGACATATCTTTAGCTGCCAATAACATATCATCAACATATAGCAACAAAAAAATATAACTTTCTTCTACATACTTTCTAAGATAAACACAACTGTCAAAATCACTCTTAAGATAACCCTTTGACCTGATGAATTGATCAAACCTTAAATTCCACTGTCTCGAAGACTGTTTCAAACTATAGAGTGATTTTCTTAGCAAACACACTCCATCTCCATTCGAGAACCCTTCTGGTTGATCCATAAAAATCTTTTCATCAATATTTCCATGTAGAAAAGCTATTTTTACGTCCATCTGCTCTAATTCCATGTTCTGATTAACCACCATTGAGAGTGTCAACCTTATAGTAATGTGCTTAACCACCGGAGAGAAAACCTCATTGTAATCAATCCCTTCTATCTGTTTAAAACCTTTTGCAACTAGCCTTGCTTTGAATCTAGGTTTCTCTACCTCTGGAATTCCCGGCTTTAATTTGAAAACCCATTTGCAACCAATTGTTCTCTGTGCTTCTGGTCTCAGTACAATATCCCAAGTTCCACTTTTCTTTAAAGAACTCATTTCCTCCTTCATTGCCTCTATCCGCATATCTCTATGTTGATTAGTCATAGCTTCTTCATAGGTTCTTGGCTCTTCCTCATTCATCATATGTGACACACTTAAAGCACACATTGCCACATTTGCTTCTATAAATCTGCTTGGTTTTTTGGTGACTCTTCTATCTCTGTCTTTAGCTAGCAAGTAGTCGTTATAGGATTCCGTCTCTACTTGATCATCTTGATCTTGTTGATCATTGATGTCATTCTGAGCAGAAATAGTAGTTTCCAAATCATGACCATCATTCGGAGTTGAACCATCAGATTCAGTAATTTGTTCTTTCTCATCCTCTGGCAATAAGAAAGTGACCCTTCTAGATTTACGATCTTGAACCTTCTGTAAATCATCATTAGTAGACTTGTTAATATCCTTATATATCACTGCTTCATTGAATACAACATCTCTGCTTATCACGCATTTCTTATCTTCCAAACTCCAAATTCTATAACCTTTCACACCTTGCAGATATCCTAAGAAAATCCCTTTCTTAGCTCTAGGCTTTAGCTTTCCTTGGTCAATGTGAAAGTATGCCAAACATCCAAAACGTTTCATATATGAATAATCCGGCTCTTTTCCTGACCATAGTTGTTCTTGAATTTGATAGCCTATAGACTTTGAAGGTGTTCTATTCAATATGTATACCACAACGGATGTAGCCTCAGCCCAATATGCTTCTGACAAGCCCGTTTCACTTAGAAAGCTCCTCACCTTCTCAAGTATAGTCCTATTTAGTCTCTCCGCAACTCCATTCTGTTGCGGAGTATAGGGGCATGTCTTGTGTCTTAGGATGCCATTATCTTTGCAGTGATCATAAAAGACTCTATTGCAATATTCCAAACCATTGTCAGTTCTTAGAGCCTTCAACTTTCTTCCACTCTGATTCTCTGTGAGAGTCTTCCATTCAACAAATCTGCTGTAGGCCTCGTCCTTTGTTTTCAGAAAATACACCCACACTTTTCTGCTAAAATCATCTACAAAAGACATGTAGTATTGACTCTTAGCTAGACTAGGTGTCACGTTTGGTGAGCCCCAAAGATCAGAGTGAACATAGTCCAGTGGTCCTTTTGATATGTGTAAACCTTTGTTGAAGGAGATTCTGTGTGACTTTCCAAAAATACAAGGTTCACAGTCCCTAAAATCCTTCGACAAATCAACATGAATAAAACACTTCTTGACCAATGCTTGCATATTGCGACTGCTCATATGACCTAGTCTGCTATGCCAAAAATCCATTGAACACCCTGATCCTTTTACTACATTGCACTCATACACCTTTGCTTTTCCATTCAAGAAATATAAGGTATTCTTGTAATCGGCTGTCATGACAACTTTTCCTTTCTTCAGTACCTTCATCTTATAATCTTGAGACTGATACCACCATTCCAAATTTTCTAGTTGCCCCAATGATATGAGATTTCTTCTTGCAGTAGGTGTGTACCTTACTTGAGTCAGAATAAATGTAGATCCATCATCATTCACAAAACTCACTTTACCAATCCCTTTGACCTCACAGAAACTGTCATTACCCACTAGTACCTTTCCACCATCTACATCTTCTAGATCGAACATTAGGTCTCTGTTAGATGTCATGTGATATGAACACCTAGAGTCTAATATCCACTCATCTTCATGTGATGAACTTGTGGCCACTAGCATTTCTGGTTCTGTGTACTCTGCTCTACATACACTTGCTTCTGCTGTGTCTCCTTTTGTGTTTGATTTTCTCTTAGGACAGTCTCTCTTAAAATGCCCTTCAGCACCACAAGCCCAACAAGATCTTCCTTTTGGTTTTGATTTAGATATGTGCTTACTGTCACTTCTACTGTCCTTAGACTGTCCTCTTTTTTCTTTTCTCCCTCGAGACTGAACCACCAACCCTTCTGAAACAGAATGAAGTTTACACACTCCTTTCTCTATTAGCTCCATCTCAATAGAGTATGCGGAGCTTATAATGTCCTTTTGAGTTATGGTTTCCTTTCCCACACTGTATTTCAGAGTATGAACCAAATTCTCAAATTGCTTAGGTAGACTATTCATCAATATAGCAGCTTTATCTTCTTCACCAATATCAACGTGGACACTAGATAAATCTGATATTAATCTGTTGAAAACGTCGAGGTTCTTGTCCAGATTCTTTCCATAATCCATTTTAAAACTATAAAACTTTTGCTTAAGATTGAATTTGTGTGGTAAAGTCTTTACCTGGTATTCAGCTTCTAAAGCGATCCACATTTCATAGGCAGTTTTTTCTTTCTTGACCTTCCTTAGAACACTGTCCGAGAGACTGGTACAATAAGATTTTTAGCTCTTCTGTCCTTGTCTTTGAACTTTGGATCTGCTTTAGCTTCATGAAAAGTTGTTTTGGAGACTTTCTTGAAGATCCAGCTACAACGTCTTTCACCTCTTTACCATCCTTTACAACTTTATCACCTTTTTCTTCCTTTGAATCATAACCATCTTCCTCAGCTAGATATATAGGCAACAAAGGAGAGTCTAGACCAAGAATCTCGAGTTGAGCCA
This sequence comes from Lepidium sativum, assembly GCA_023374145.1. NCBI lineage: Eukaryota > Viridiplantae > Streptophyta > Magnoliopsida > Brassicales > Brassicaceae > Lepidium > Lepidium sativum. The sequence goes on along the minus strand of JAKUCM010003767.1, from coordinate 13,635 downwards.
ACATCTTGAATTTCCACAGAGAAAAATCTCCATCTCCATTAAACTCCTTGACCTCAAATCTTCCCAGAGTTGGCTCCATACCGTCAACCTGAGGAGCTCTGATACCACTTGTTGTGAATTTCTTGTAGGATTATGTTACTGTATACCGCAAGATAACCGAGATTTTTCTTTGTGTTTGTAGGGTACAAGAAGCATGTACGAGTTCCTATGATCAATGGTGATCGCAGTACATCTCGGCAAGCTCAAAGTGCTTACTGTCTTCTATTAGATGTGAATCAATTGGAGAAAGAGTTTACAACCAAGATTGAAACAGACACACACTAAGCTCAACAACTCTCACACTCGGACCATTAGGATACCCGGAACAAATATATAGGCCAAAACATACTAAAGATATGTTTCTTCCCTGATGTCATGGTCCATATGATGATTAAGCCTATTCTAATCCTTGCTCCAGTTTGACCCTGCAACTTGTGCAGGTTCTGCAAAAGGGAAAAGGTGAAGAAGACATGATGGGCCTTGAACAAACAACATAGGGCCTGATGAAACTGCATCAGATATGGCCCCATGTCCGCACAAGCCCACAATATAATTAATTATTGTTTATTTTAAAATTTCGATAGTTTCTATATATTTCATTTATATTTATGTCATTTATTCGTAACGTAATGTTTATTAATTGAGTTTTTATTTACGCATCCTTAATCTTTTAAACTGATTTACCCGAAATATATTTGAAATAAACTCAAAACTTCCTATATTTTTTTTTCTATGTTTGTAATATTTTTTTTGTGAATATCATACCTTAAACAATTATGTTCATGTGAAATGATCTTGGTTTAGTGGAAAATGGTAAGTTCACTAAAGATATGCATTATTTCAATCTCAGTAATCAAGTTCGTCTGCTTACATTATGTAGAAATTGGACTATTGGTCTGACCAGTTATGGCCCAACATATGTTCATATTCAATGAGTCCTAATTGTTAATTCAAATAACTTTTAAGATTAGTTTGCTTTTGGAGAATATCTCAATATCTTATAATAATTTACATATTAAATATTATTAAATTAAAATTTAGTAGCATATAATCAGGGTCTATTTTTCTTATATTATCGCATCTAATATTTTTGTTCTATATATTTTAAAATTTTCCATTTAAAAACTTAGATGAGAATCATTCTAATCAAACCTAATTCAATTAGTTAAACATATGGCTTAAGCTTTCATAAATTCTTTAGAAGATTTCACCCTATTCGTAAACCTAAAACCATGGAGAACTACATGGAGGTTTCGGTGTAGAATTCCTTCACTCATGAAAAAACGGTGAACTAAAATATGGTTAGTACAGTTGAGTTAATTCTTACGAGTAAGACTGTAAGTGGTATTCGTGTAGTATTTTCTTGATGTTTATTTAGTTTCCCCTTAATTTAATATATGTATCTCATGTATTCTAATTTTTTTCAGTTAAAATGTATGAAAAATAGTTCCTAACTGTATGAAAGATCGGACCAGACGATTCGAGAGAGCCATCACTACAAATGGTTGGAAATAATTTAAAATTTTCTAGTGATCAAAGACAATAGTCAAAATAAAACTTCTGCTATTGCCTATAAGATATGTTTTGAAAACATGAATACAACTCTCTCATGTGATGATATCTTAAATGACCAATTCATATCACTACTATCTTTCAATGATATTCTCGCTAAAGAATATTATTGTGATGTTTTGGGAGGTTAGTTATTCATACTCTTACCTATAATTTTATGTATATGCCTAAATATCTATGTTCTCTCTCTTTTATGTAGCGACCGTCGTTTAAAATATTTTTTTGGGTACTATTGTTGAGTCCTCCACCAAACAATGTATTGAATCCCGAGATTACATTATTTACTTGCTCATTCATTTTGCAAAACTTGATCAATGGAATTGTAACATTATTTTTTTTTTGTTTTTTTCCTTTTTAAAACAATTTTTACTTTTTCATATGCGAGTTTTGTTAGCAATGTCTTTGAAAAGTCGTTTTATATACTAAAATCCTTCAATTTATGAAATTGAAGACTTGAAGACGTAAATAAACAATTAACCTTTTATATATTTAGTCATATTTTTATATTGTTTCTTTTATAATATGCTTTTTTATATATTAAGTTTGGCAAATGATGGTCTTTGTCTAATAGTCGTGAAATCTACAAGTCAAAAAACTTCTAAAGATAATGATGTTTGGCTTGAATATCATAGGAAATCTATTGCTAAATTAATTAAATCAGTTGAGGTATGTATTATCTTCATTTGATTACTTTTCAATATCTCAGCCAATATATTTTTACGTAGATTAATATGGTAATCTTACATTTTATATTTTTATTACCGAGTTATGATTTCAGGTTGGTAAATATCATGTTATGTGTATTGTTTTGGATATTGATCCATGGAAGCCACATTGATACTATTTCATCTGCAACAAATGTAGCAGTGAAACCATCTCGTGCTTACCAGATGATGTCTTTGATGAAAACTACCCTAAGAAGTATTCTTCTTTTTGGTGTCGTTCATGCAAAAACATATGCACAATATGTAACTTCATCGTAAATCCACATTTTTTTCGTATCACATTTGTTTTGTTTTTTTTTTTTTTTTTTTGTTAAAGGCAAATTATATTGGGCTACAACTGACCGGGCAAATAGCCAAATTCCTACATAATGTAGGCAAGAGGACTCCATCCCGGGTTATGTAAATACGCTGCTTTAAATGGACTTACCGTCTGCCATTAGGCTAGATGTCATTTGCATTTGTTTTGTTTATATACTGTTTTCATCTTATTCCTTATTTATTAGGTTAAATCTTAAGGTCACAAAAATTTTAAAATAGAAGACAACAAATAATAATTAGTCTGTAAAAGATATTAATATTTGTTTTGTCTATCGCTGCTATTTGATTAAAATCGCTCAAGTAATCACGAGTTTAAAAAGTTGACTTTTTTGCTATTTTGAAGTCTTAAACTTGAACATATTTAAGTAGATCTGTAATTTTAACTGTAAATATAATCAAAACGAGAAAGACTAACGGAAAAGAACAGTCACGGTCGCTACACGATCTATACAGGTATCATGTACAATATTAAACTTCGATAATTTCCTTAAACCTAATTTCCGTATAATCTTCGATTAGTTGGTTGGGCGGGATAACGCTTTATTTAAAAGGTGTCTATATAACTGTCGATGGATTCTTCGTGTTAAAAATTTAAATATATAACGGACTGAACAAAACGTCGTTGTAGTATAGTGGTAAGTATTCCCGCTTGTCACCCGGGTGACCCGGGGGGTTCGATCCATGGCAACGGTGTTTCTCTTTTAAACCGCATTTAATTTAATTAATACTAGGTGAGTGCCCGCGTTACGCGACGGGATTCTTGTTTTTAAGTTATGTCATTTTGTTGCAAAATTTTTTAAATTTTGGGAGAACTATGCGAAGTTTATTACGGAAAGAAAAACAAATGTTTTGAATATTGATGAACAATATTTCGGCTGAATATTATGTCAATAGTCGAGACTACTTTAATAAATATTGGCCATGTTCAAGTGGTTGAACTTGTTCTTCTCGATTTTTTCTGTAGAATATAGAACCACTAAAATTACAACATTGAAGTCTTCCATACATTAATATGAGTATTTATTGTATATGAAATTACATGTGGCATAATAGTAAAGATTGTTGAAAATATCTTTTTATACGATATTTTTAATGGCTGATTTGTTTTCTTTTTATGTGGTGGCATTCCAAATACGTAGTCCTTCTTTTGATGTGACGCGAGATAAAGCAACATAGAGTCGGCCATGACTAAATACAGGCTTGGGTCGAAAGATACCCACATTTGTAAACTTTGGCCTTGACTTTTGTTTATTGTCATTGCATAACAAACTCTAACAGGGAATTGTTGTCTTCGCATTTTATATGGACAATTTGTATTTGCCGTTCTCATGATGATCCTTGGTATAAACACTTTTTTCTTGACATTGGTGCTGGTTAGTACCTCTGCTTCAAGTACCTTTTCACCTAAATGAGTAACAAACATTCTAGTCATGTTGCATAAACCTTGATTTTGGTTTATGTTTGTTAACAATATGATTGGGGCATACTGCTTCAAAGGTAGGTGATGATTTGGTAATATCAAACACTTGAGTGCATTTAGGTACTATGTAGTGTATACAAGATTAACTCCATCAAGGTCATCATCATCGGCGATACTCTCAGCACTAAGATACTCTTTCATTTCATCTCCAATTTTTGCTAAAAAGAAATCATTTAACTTATCAACATTTTCATTTCTTGGTGTTAGGATGGCACGACCTCGCAGATATGCACGGTTTTGGAAAGAGTTTTCGAGATTTGGGAATGTTGCTTCCTTCATTTCTCTCGTTGAGTTTTCTCCTTTTTCCAATACTAATGTGTCTTCGATATTTATGTAGTAATTTTCTAGAGATGCTTTGTTCAGACTATTGACATTTTAGCCTCGCCATTCCCGACTTATAAAATCCATGCAACAAAGTTTTTTTCGTCTTGCTTCACTCTCATGTTTTTGGTAAGGGTGGCAACGTAAAAACTTTTCCAAATGCAAGATCTATTAAGTGTTGCAAGAATTGTATCTTGTCTGCTTCCTTGTGAGATAACTGGTAATGTTTTCTAAAATCTCCACATAACAAAATTGTCTTTCACCCAAATCATTTGTTTCTGCATTTGTGTCGGTAAAACTCATTATATCTCTTAATGTGCGATCTAATGCTTCAAAAGTGTGATGATGTGCCATTGGTGCTTCATCCCATATGATTATCAACCAATTCTACGAGCATCGTTCTTGGTTTGATATCACACATCGAGTCTTCATGGAGAAATGATGGTTACTTGAAGGACTCCATGAACTGATGAACTTATTGATATCTTGGTTATCAATTTGATATATTGGTATTTTTGAAAACCCCCTTTCAGGGGAAAATTTCCAAAGAGAATGATGAAGCAGGTGCAATTTTTAAGTTTGGAAATAAGGCAAAATTATTGACCTCTGGTTTAGCATGTATTATGGCCTCATGGACCAACGATTAGGCTGAAATGAAATTGTACATTAGGTGAGAATCATTTATTTGTTAAGCATATTAATCGAAGAAGTAGTGGGGGGGAGGTTAATTTTTGTTTCACACAATTGTATGGATTTGAGTAGGTTAATTTTTTATGATGATGTCGTTTTAACTTATATGATGTGTGTTTAATATGATAATGCTATTGGTTGATTATGGGAAATCAAATTGATGATGTGTCAGCACCAGAAGAGACAACCCTGCTTTTATATATATAATTTGACGTGGGCTTTTTTGGAAGATTAAGAAGTAAGAATTCACGAGCCCTCGTCTTCAGGCCCATGCCCATATTGATATGGAAAAGACAAATGTTTTCTCGATCGTCTTATTTCAAAGATACCATAAAGACAAAAGTTTCGTCAAACAGAAGGCAATGTTACAAATACTGCATTTGCTTCATCTTTCTCTGTTAATTCACAATGTCACGAAAGAGCCATAGCTCCAAACCCAATCAAACCAGATTTCTTTGGGGATCAATCCCTTTCTCCTTGAAAACAATTAGAATTATAAGACTGGTGATGAATTCATAAAGATATGTAGTTATGATATTAGTGATCGTCGTAAAGAACCTTACGTGGATCTAGCTGACCACTGCAATAGCTTGATGAGACGATAGATAGTTCTTGCCTCACTTTCCATTCTTCACATGGGTTCAACACAATTGGGGTTTCTATAGCACCAGAATCAACACAAAGCATCCTTGTGTAATCCTCATCTCCCATATCGACAATACTCTTGGCCTTCTTGTCCCAAGGGTTCCACACTACTGCTCATATACCAAACATACCTTAAGCTTTATCAGTCACAAAGTTCATATATTTTTTTTTGTATTTTCACACTTAATCATGCTATGTTAACGAAAGTCCTACGCACCTGCATTTGGCATGCCTTTCTTTCGCAACTCTATTGTTCTCTTTCTCTCATGTTCAATGATGGCAATCTTTGTTGGAGTGTTCAAGTACACTCTATCAATCTACATGGTTTACTGACGATGGATTAGACTCCATTTGTGGAGAAAAATCTATGCTGAAAACTACAGGTATGCGAGTGTGTCACATTACCTCGCCATCAAAGGTAATTGCATCTGCCTGTATGAGATTTATAGAGTTAAGAGAGAGTTTTGTAGAGATTAGAGAAGAGATTAGGAGATTATGAAGGAAGAGATTTTATTCTCCTTAAATTTACAAGAAGATTGACAGCTTATTTATATAGAAGAAGATTATTCTATACATCAATATACTTGGCTATACACATACCAAAACATTACTAATTATGTTACTAAGCTTTACAAAAGGAGAAGGGGAAACATTTCCCTTTTGGTTCCAACGGCTCTTTGCTCTTTCCTAGGAGGGTCATGTGACTTTGAACCATCATAACCACTTGTTTAGATCCCAACTACAACCTTAGAGTCTAGTTGGTTCGATTAGGTTGTGTGATGTCAATTGCTTCTTCTACAAGCAAGAGTTGCTTGTCTTCGAAGCCATTGTTCAACACTCCCCCTCAAGCTTGAATCCGCAATGTGGTTCATTAAGGTCAAGCTTGAAGTTGTAACTCCCCACCTCATTAAAAACCTTAGTGGAAAACCCAATGGGATAAAACCGACTTAAGGGAAAAAGAGTGTGGTTCATCATTACGGCTTGAATGTGTTCACAAGTCCAAGCTTCGCGTGAATAAACTCACATACCTTAGGACTTGCTGCTTTGGTAAAGATATCTGCAAGTTGATCCGAACTCTTAGTGTAGCATGGCAAGATCACTCCTTGTTCCACTTTTTCTCGGACCTTGTGGCAATCAACTTCAATGTGCTTGGTCCTTTCATGGAATACCGAGTTGGATGTAATATGGATTGTCGCTTGGTTATCTCAATGCATTGTAATTGGTTCTTGCTGCTCCACTCCTAAGTCCTTGAGTAATGCCTTCAACAAAATGAGTTCATCCGTGAGTTTTCTCATTGCTCTATATTCGGCTTCAGCACTTGAACAAGACACCACCTTTTGCTTCTTGCTCTTCCAAGTTATTAGGTTGCCTCCAAGGAATGTGCAATACCCAGTTGTTGACTTTCGGTCTTGTTTATCTCCGGCCCAATCGGCATCACAATATCCTACCAACGTTGTGCTTTGATTCCATCCCATCCATATGCCTTGATTTGTGGTTCCTTTAAGGTATCTAAGGATCCGAGTTACCATGTCCAAATGATGCCTCTTTGGTGCTTACATATGTTGGCTTGCTTGATTCACCGCAAAACTTATATCCGGTCTTGTGATGGTGAGATAGATCAACTATCCCACCATCTTCCTATATAGGTTTACATCTTCAAATGGATCCTCCTCATCATACTCCCCCTTGCACGTTTCTTTGTAGGCATCTTCAAGTGGTGTTTTGGCGATCCGAGTACATACATCACACTCAAGAAGGAGATCACGTGTATACTTTCTTTGATAGGAGTCCTTCATTGGATTTCCATATTTCAATCCCAAGAAAGTATTTCATCTCACCCAAATCTTTAATATCAAACACATGCTTGAGATGAGATTTGATACCTTGGATTCCATTCTTGTCATTGCCGGTGATAATGATATCATCAACATACATAAGAACAACTACAATACCATTCATACCTCGGCATGTGAATAAGGTGTGGTCGGCCTCGGATTTATGGAATCCATGATCTCGCAATGTGTGACTAAGTTTGTGATACCAAGCTCTTGGGGATTGTTTAAGACCGTAGATAGCTTTCCGAAGACGCAATACCTTTCCCGGTGAAACAATGTGTTCAAGTCCCGGTGGTGGTTGCATATAGACCTCATCTTCAAGCTCCCCTTGGAGGAATGCATTCTTGACATCCATTTGCCATAATTCCCAATCAAGATTAGTTGCTAAGGATAAGATAACATGTACCATGTGTAGTTTCGCAACCAGAGCAAATGTATCATGATAATCTTCACCATAGGTTTGAGTGAACCCACGAGCTACGAGTCTTGATTTGTGGCGATCAATAGTCCCATCACTGTTGTATTTAATGGTAAAGATCCATCGAGAGCTCACGGCATGCTTACCCGCGGGTAATTCGGCTTCGTCCCATGTATGGTTCCGAACCATGGCTTCATGTTCACTTGTGATCGCATCACGCCATACCTTATCCTTCTTAGCCTCCTCACAGATATTTGGTATAAATGGCTGGTCCAGTTGAGTAAGAAATGCATAGTGTGCTTCCGGAATACCCGAGAGATCACATACACCTTGATATGGGTGTCCGACGGCCATATTGTTGTAGTACATGCTTGGGTTAACCCACTTTGAAGGTTTCAGTGCCCTTGTGCTCCGTCGTGGTCGTTGAGAAGGCGGCTCGAGATGGTTGAGGGTGTCTCTTGACAAGTCAACACCGGGAGACTCATCGGTGATCGAGGCACTAATCGCGGGTAGAGGGGCGCTGATCGTGGCTGGCAACCCACTTGTGGCCTCTGTCCCGGTCACTACTTCCAAGTCAGTCAAGTTCTGAGTTCCAGGAGCAGGTCGGACGCCTATCTCGGCTTGCACGTGATCCGCGCCCTGCACTCCAGTCGCATCCTCCATGCCGCTCGCGTTCCACGCTCCGACTGGTGCACTTGCTGTGGCTTGGAGGCTGTCCGTGATTCCCAATTTTGCAAGAATCAACCGAAGGCTTTGAGCTTTATCCGACTCATTGTTAGAGAGGTCATGCAGGTCCTCCCACCTTTGGTCATCATAGTAACCCTTTCCTTCCATGAACTTCACATCCCGAGAGATCAAAATACGTCTTGTATCCGGAATATAACATTTATACCCTTTTTGAGTTATCGAGTAACCAATGAACATTCCTGATGCGATCATGGACAGCTCAACTCCCCAACATGGAGAACACAACAAGGGAGACGCGGATAAGCATGAAGATGAAGCTGAATTGGAAGTAGCAATACCGAGTGGACCAATGACTAGAGCTAGAAGGAAGTTGCTGAACCAAGTTATTGAAGGAATGCTCATTCGGATGCACACATCCGAATCTCCAGAACAGCATACCTTGATGCTTACACTAAGCACTCAAGAAGGTTAGCTTTCATGTGGTATCAGAGCAAGAGCTTGAAAGTTAAGTTCTTCAATCCCATTAACTCGATTCTATGTTGTTGTTTCTATTTACAATTCCTCTTCACCAATTGATCTGCTTTTGTGCCTTGTTTATCATTCAAAATTTGTGTTATTCATTAGATTTCATAGCTTATTATTTTCGATTTCAATTAGGGTGGCTAGGTTAAATTGTGGCTGCTGTAACTTGCAAAAATCAAAAGAAGAAAACCCTAATATTAGGCAAAACGTTTTTCTCTTTCCTTTTTACGAAATTTCCATTTTTTTTGTTTCAGTTTCCTCTTCTCTTTGAATTCCCTTTTCTCCTTGAATTTCCCTTTCTCTTTGAATTTCCTTTTTTTTAGAATTAGTTATTGCTGTTGTTTTGTGTTGAGTTTCAGAGACAATGGGAGACGATGAACCAGAAACAAGTCATGCATTCAACAACGAATTGTTTCTTGAAGCCGTGACAGCCACAATCACCAACAACATCACTTCCAAACTAGAGCGACTGATGGATGCTAAATTCGAAGGGTTCAGGGCTGAGCTTGCATTGTCATCATCAGAAAGTAGTAGGAGTGGAAAGAAGAAGGTTGCAAATCGCACAAAAACTCAAACCAAAGGAATTGAGACTAGGAGGGATCCGATGGTTGTAGCATATTATAGCACTGGTTTAGGATCAAGTGGTAATAGCCAGAGGAGTAGAAGAAGATATGGAGAGGTTAGACAACATCCTCAGGAACAGCTGCAAGGAATCAAACTTCGAATTCCTTCATTCTGTGGCAAGGGTGACCCCAATGCATATTTGGATTGGGAGAAGAAGATTGAGTTGGTATTTGATTGTCAAGCGTATTCTGAAGCTAATAAGGTGAGAGTAGCTGCTACTGAATTTACTGATTATGCCCTTAGCTGGTGGGACCAGATTGTCACCTCTAGGAGACGCAATGGAGATGAACCAATCGACAATTGGGAGAGAATGAAAACGCTCATGAGAAGGCGTTTTGTACCGAGTTATCATCATAGGGAACTTCATCAGAAATTGAGGAGGTTGAGTCAAGGAAGCTCTGATGATTAGAGCTGAGAATACTTTCAGGAGATGGAAACTCTGATTATTAGAGCTGAGTTACATGAGGATAGTGAAGCTACAATGGCTCGGTTTTTAGGAGGACTTAGTCGTGACATTCAAGACAGAATGGAGATGGAGCACTATGATAACTTGGAGCAGATGCTGCATAAGGCCTCTTTGATAAAGCAGCAGCTTAAAAGAAAGGGTTCTAAAACTGTTAGTTATGGAGGATTTGGACAGAACCGACCTAGTTACACAAGAGAAGACAAGACAGTTGCTTTCAGAGCAAATAACATCTCGAATGGGGTTAAAGAGAGTGTGAAACCGAGTCCTACAATATCTATAGGTCAGAATCGATCAACAAATCCACCAACAACCAGAGCTAGGGACGTTAAGTGCTTCAAGTGTCAAGGAATGGGACATTATGCTAATGCTTGCCCAAACAAGAGAATAATGGTTATTAAGGCTAATGGAGAAATCGAATCTGAAGATGAGATGATAGAAACGTTGCAACCAGAGGAAGAAGAAGTATCAGAAGGTGTAGAATTACCGGTCATAGGAGATCTTTTGGTTGCAAGGAGGGCTCTTAGTGTACAACCAAAACCAGAGATAGAAGAGCAGATGCAGAATCTCTTTCACACTAGGTGTTTAGTCAAGGGAAATGTGTGTAGTTTGATAATTGATGGAGGGAGCTGCACTAATGTAGCAAGTGAAACAATGGTAAAGAAGCTAGGTATGACTACTACCAAGCACCCTCATCCATACAAGCTGCAGTGGTTGAATGAAGGAGGTGAATTAGAGGTTTTAGATCAGGTTTTAGTGCCATTATCGATTGGCAAATATGAAGATCAGGTTCTATGTGACATTCTACTTATGGAAGCTAGTCACATTCTGTTGGGAAGACCTTGACAATCTGATCGAAGAGTGACACATGATGGGTATACAAACAGGCACGTTTTTGAGTTTAAGGGAAAAAAGACCATTCTGGTTCCACTTACTCCACGAGAAGTGTATGAAGACCATCAGAAACAGCAAGCTAAATCTGGTTCAAAGACCAATTCTAAACCCAAGAAACAAGGTTTCTACATACAAGCAAAGGGAGTTAAACAGGCTATGCTTTCTAAACTCCCCATACTCTTATTTATGTACAAAGAAGTATTGTCTTGTTAAGCTGAAACTACACCGGTATATCCGAGTGAACTTCAAGAACTTTTGCAGGATTTTCATGATGTTTTCCCTACAGATACACCACCAAGATTGCCCCCAACTAGAGGGATTGAACATCAGATCGATCTTGTTCCTGGAGCTTTATTAACAAACCGTCAAGCTTATAGGACTAATCCAGTGGAGATTAAGGAACTGCAAAAAGAGATTGACAAGCTCCTAGGAAAAGGATACATCCGTGAGAGTCTCAACCCCTGTGCGGATAACCTTGTGTTCCTAGGCTTTGTTGTTAGTGCAGATGGAATCAAGGTGGATGAAGAGAAAGTGAAAGCCATCAGAGAATGGCCGAGTCCTAAGTCTATTGGAGAAGTGCGTAGCTTTCATGGACTGGCTGGGTTTTATAGGAGATTTGTAAAGGATTTCAGCACCCTAGCCGCACCACTTACAAATGTGATAAAGAAAGATGTAGGATTCAAGTGGGAAAAGCCCCAGGAGGTCGCTTTCCAACAGCTCAAGGAGAAGCTCACCAATGCACCGGTTCTTGTTCTTCTTGATTTTAATAAAACTTTTGAGATTGAATGTGATGCTTCTGGTGTAGGAATAGGTGCAGTCTTAATGCAAGAAAGGAAGCCAATCGCCTATTTCAGTGAAAAATTGTGAGGAGCTACACTCAATTATGCTACTTATGACAAGGAATTGTATGCACTAGTTCGAGCTCTACAAACATGGCAGCACTACCTCTGGCCCAAAGAATTCGTCATACATACCGATCACTTGTCTCTCAAGTACCTTAAGGGACAGCAGAAGCTCAACAAGAGACATGCTAGATGGATGGAGTTTGTAGAAACCTTCCCATATGTCATAAGGTACAAACAAGGTAAGGAAAATATAGTGGCTGATGCCCTATCTAGAAGGTATTCTCTTCTTTCTACTTTGGAAGTCAAATTACTTGGATTTGAACATCTTAAGGAGTTATATGAGACTGACAAAGACTTTGAAGAACCCTTCAAGTTGTGTGCTAAGTTTGCTGCAGAGAAGTTTTATAGACAATACGGTTTTCTATTCTATGAAAATCGCCTATGCATACCTTGTTGTTCAGTTCGTGAGCTGCTGGTTAAGGAAGCACATGGAGGAGGATTAATGGGACATTTCAGGATAGCTAAGACCCTTAAGATTGTACAAGACCACTTCTATTGGCCGCATCTAAAGCAAGATGTAGAGAAGGTGTGCAATCGATGTGTTAAGTGCAAAGAGGCTAAGTCTAAGATTCAGCCTCATGGTTTGTACACTCCTCTACCTATTCCCATGCATCCTTGGACTGATTTTTCTATGGATTTTGTTCTAGGATTGCCTAGGACTAGAACTGGTAGAGATTCGATTTTTGTGGTTGTCGATAGGTTCTCTAAGATGGCGCATTTCATAGCATGTCACAAAACCGACGATGCATTGAGCATTGCTAATCTCTTCTTTAGAGAAGTTGTTAGATTGCATGGAATGCCTAGAACTATTATTTCAGATAGAGACACTAAGTTTCTTAGTCATTTTTGGAGAACTCTCTGGTCTAAGCTAGGTACTAAGCTCATGTTTTCTACTACATGTCATCCACAAACCGGTGGTCAGACTGAAGTAGTAAATAGGACTTTGTCTACCTTGCTTCGTGCTATCATTAAAAGGAATCTGAAAACGTGGGAGGATTGTTTACCTCATGTAGAGTTTGCATACAATCATTCAATGCATTCTGCCACTAAATTCTCTCATTTTCAAATTGTTTATGGATTTAATCCCATTTCACCATTAGACTTGATCCCTTTGCCTTTGAGTGAGAGTATAAGTGCAGATGGTGAGGAGAAAGCTGAATTGGTGAGACAAATACATGAGAAGGCCAGAATCAACATAGAGGAGAAAACGAAGTTATATGCCAAGAAAGCTAACAAAGGGAGGCGCCATATGGAATTCCAAGAAGGAGACTTGGTGTGGATTCTCTCTCTCAAGGAGCGTTTTCCAGCTGAAAGGAAGTCCAAGCTAATGCCTAGGATCGATGGACCATTTGAAGTGACAAAGAAGATCAACAACAATGCCTACCAAATCGATTTGCAAGGTAAGTACAATATCAGCTCTAGTTTCAACGTTTCTGACTTAATTCCTTATGTTGCAGATGAATCAGATTTGAGGACAAATCCTTCTCAAGAGGGAGG
>JAKUCM010003766.1:0-40966 GCA_023374145.1 Lepidium sativum | reverse complement strand
GAGAGAGAGAGAGACCATTAACGTACTTCCTAGGCTTAGAAATAACTAGAGCTAGCTCTGGAATCTCTATATGTCAAAGAAAGTACACTCTAAAATTGCTAGTTGAAGTTGGTTTGCAAGCTTGCAAACCATCAAGTGTCGCAATGGAACCTGGTATTTCATTAGTCACTGATAGTACAGAACCAACACTATTTGATGTGTCCATCTATAGGCGTCTAGTAGGCAGGCTAATGTACTTAACCATTACTCGTCCTGACATTACCGATGTAGTGAATCGTCTCTGTCAGTTTGCATCAAACCCCAAACAATCTCACCTACAAGCAGCATATAGAGTTCTTAGGGTCGATCAACCTTGGTCTGTTTTATTCTACTAACAGCAATTTAACTTTAAAGGCCTTCACAGATGCAGACTGGGGGTCTTGCAAGGACACTCGACGTTCAATATCAGGATATTGCATGTTTCTTGGTGACTCACTCATCTCGTGGAAAAACAAGAAGCAAAACACAGTTTCCTTATCATCAGCTAGTTCAGAGTATAGGGCAATGGGTTTAGCCGTAAAAGAAGTTCAATGGCTAACAAATCTGCTCAATGAACTACAACTTCCCCAAGACAAACCGTTTCCATTCTTCTGCGATTCCACAGCTGCCATTCACATTGCGAGCAACCCAGTCTTCCATGAGAGGACCAAACATCTCGAATTGGACTGCCATATATACAGGGAGAAGGTTCAAAACAGACTCATCAAAACACTTCACATCAACACTAATCTGCAGCTTGCTGATGTTTTCACAAAACCTCTAGGACCGAGCAAATTCAATCAGTTCATAGGCAAGATGTCTCTCAAGTCAATCTGATTGCCATCTTGAGGGAGGCTATTAGAATAGTTACTTCAATTTGATTCGGTTAAATACCAGTTAAGGAGTAGTTTGGTTAATTATGATCAGTTTCTCGGTTTACTAAACCGAGTGTATTTTTAGTCTTATGTCTTTTGGTTCTTCTTCTTTAACACGATTCGAAGAATGTAGAAAGTATATGATCATTTGTTTTCTCTGTAACAAACATTGAAGGTTTTCTTTTCTTCAATGGAGTTTTCTTTAGCTAATCGAAGTTGATTAGCTTCCTAATACTCTTCTACAACTGTGATATGATTTGGTTGCCTACAAGAAATGAGTTCTTAACATTCCAGCTCAGAATTAGCCAACATATGGTAACAGATCAGGAAACATTCTTATCTTTAAAAGTTTACACCATACATTTAACAGTAACTAAGGAATCATTCTTAAAACAGAATTTGCAAGGGGAAGAGGCTCTAGAGTAGATTTTGTTCATTGCTCTTGTGGGTAAATAAATCCCACAAGTTGTATTGTTCAACTTGTATTGTTCAACTGTTTCCTTAAAGCTAGTTCTTATTGTCTACAGTTTGAATTTGCATGTTTCATGGCTTCTTGGAACAGAGAAAAGATTCTTAGGGAACATCCTTGGTCCAGATGTTGATTCCTTGGTTATTGAAGCTCTTTTACTTTGTACTAACATGTGTACAAGCAGGCAGGATTTGGGCTAATCGAGAAGACTTTTTGAAGACAAGATTTCTCGTCGATTGTGTCAAAAGGTTACTTAAACCGTTAAAAGAGGCAGACAACAATCATCATCAACATCCAAACCATTATCGAAGCAGACAAAACCATTTAAGGTGATTAAAATATTGCCTTTTTAAGTCATAACTAGCTTGCATTTTCTTAATAAAATATTAACCATTTATGGTCGGTAAGTTTTGGAGATTGTGTGGAGACAACAAGTAGTAAATCACTCGTTTTTCACCGAGGTTTGAATGTACTTTTCCTTTTGTTTCTCTCTTTTTTGAGAATATAAAAACACTTGTTTATTCTTTACACATACTTAGGTGTGAACTTGCTCGTATTCATATATTAAGTCCTTTCACTTTTCATAATCCTTAACCCTTGTGACTGTTTTCTGTTCTGTGATCAATGAGTTCAATCCATGCTGCTCCAGTCCTCCTCTTGTTTCTGCTCTTGCATCTTTCTGATTCTCGTCACCTCGACAATGTTCACATCACTGCCAAGGTTACAATTTCACCAGCTTTGATCTTTTACTTTCATGTTCTTCTCTAAACTAAAGGCTTCTTTCTCTGGTTTAGGATCAAAGTATTGTCTCCGGTTCGACCACACCTAAAAAGCCGGTTGAAGTTTCCCGGTTTGTACCGGGTGCAGTGAAGCACCAACATCATGGATCATCATTCTTCTTTGCAGATTATCCGAAGCCGTCTACTCGACCTCCACGACATAACTGAAACCTCTCTCTTTAGTTTAGAGTTTTTGTATTGTATTAGAGAGTATAAATAGGTAACAAAAATTTCTTAATATGTTTCTAAATGTGGAATTTTTTTGAAGTATAGGTTCATGTTTCCATTTTCAGCTGACAAAATCTATCTAATTTGAGTAAGTTTTATAAAAGAGACGAATCCATGCAGACCTGGGCCCATGTACAGGTTTGAAGCCCAATATTGCTTTAATTACAATGATCTCGATTTTGATTCACTATATAGTCATGGTTAAATCATGTCGTTAAATTCAAGTCACAAGTAGCTTTCAACCACATTGTTTGTAAGCCAAGTTTTTACCACATCATTGCTCTAATTTGTGTAATTGATTCACTTCTGGATCATGAATACTCACTACTATAATGAACATAATACTAGATTTATTTTGCGTATCTTTGAATGGAAGAGTAAATTTACGCGTGGTAGATTCAGCGAAAATTCAAATGCATCCATATTAGATTGTATATAAAAAAAATTATCCCGCAGCTTTATTTGTTGTCAAAATGAGCTTTAATTTTTTATAAACTTCTTGTCAAAAGCAATATGTATATCAATAGTTTTTTTTTATTAGGTTTGATGGATAACTCTTTGCGCAATGACCGAAAAGTACCATTTAAATTGCTATCTATTAAACGAATCAAACAAATAGATAAATAAACATTTTATCAAAATGCCATTCTATCTTATGTAGTACTTGTCACCGCTAAAGAAACTTTTACCAATTTATGTCGCTTGTCGGCACATTATTTATTACACTTTCTAAAATTTATATCGAAATCTTTTAAGTTTAGTTCTTTACATCGAAAGACTGTATCTAAAAAAAGTAGAATAAGCATTTGCTCTAGGTCTTGTTTTAAAAATCAATTTAAAAGATCAAACTTTCAAAGAGAAAAAATGATT
Organism: Lepidium sativum; assembly: GCA_023374145.1. NCBI lineage: Eukaryota > Viridiplantae > Streptophyta > Magnoliopsida > Brassicales > Brassicaceae > Lepidium > Lepidium sativum. The sequence continues at coordinate 37,727 of JAKUCM010003766.1, read as the reverse complement.
ATATTGTTATTGTCTATTTAATTTTAATAAACTAATTTGGTATAATTTAGTTTATTTTAAAAGACAGTCTTCAACAACTATTATTAACATAAATTTTAAATATATGAAAAGTTAGTTGATGACAAAATATTTCAATTAATTAAGATTAAGATTAACTTGTTCTTATAAACTTAGATTGTGGTCATTTTATTCTATTTTTCTAAAATATTTAGGAACTTGTTTTCCCAAATTTCTATAGATATAGATTGTTCAATATATAATCATTGGTTTTGTGAATGAGAAAAACCAAAAAATAGATTATTCACTCAAAAAAATTTACATTTACAAAAAGAATTTGTATTTTTTTCACTAGCGTTATTTTTTACAAATATGTTTAATTTTTGTCTAAAAAATAGTTGATTATATTAAAATTTAATTATATGAATTCGGTGAATAATAATAAAAATTGTAAATTGAAATATTTTCATTAATATAATTTCTTTAACAAAAGATTTTTTTTTATTATAAGATACATTATTTTATTGGCTCCAGTCCTCTAATTAACTGAATACTGTATTGTTCACATGTTCTAACTAATAAATTAAATATATAAAATTTAATTTTATTGAATTAATGATCGGTCTTGTCGATTGGTAAAAATAAAATATATATTATATTGTTGATAAGTATTTTATTTGTATTTCTTATGAAAGAGTTTACGCATAGAATGTAGTAGGCCTGGACCTTCGGGTCAAAACCGAACCGAACGGTTCGGTTTAACCGGTTCTCGGTTTATTCGAATTTTGCAATATTGTTCCGAATTGGACCGATTTAATAAACTGTTCGGTTCGGTTCGGTTACTTCGGTTAATCGTTTCGGTTTATTTTGTCAATAACCGATCCGTTTAAACCGAAAATGTTTAGTAGATTTCGTTTTTTTTTCCTATTTTTCGTTTAAATCGGTTAATCTCAGTTGTGCTTACAATTACATGAAAACATTACATAATACATAAGGTTCATACTTACAAATACTAAAGACAAGAACATTTTGCTTACAAATACATGAAAATATTACATATTACAAGGTTCTTCTATAATTGGCAAATAAACACAACAAATACAAATTACAAGGTTCTTCTCCATTTTGTTTCTTTCCATTTTGGAGTCTCAGACCTTCACAATATAGTAAACAAATACCAATGTTTGCAACAAAGTTTCAAAATCAAGTGTAAGGATTACACAAGAACATCAAAGTACTAAGACTATGTATTACTCACCATATGATTTGGTCCTTCACTGCCCTGTGAATTTCATTCATCTGCAGGGAAACATAGCTTTGTTAGAATGATTTTAAACTCAGCAGAATAGACATACGTAACATTATACTTACCAAGAGACTTAAAGAAGTCAACTTCCTCCAACATTTGTGCCAAGTTTGCAATTTGGGCTTGGGATTGAATTGAAGTCTTCCGCCACTGTTGTGTGCATATTAAAGCTTCAATCATATACGGTGTCAAGCAGCTCCTATACGGGTCCAACAGTCGTCCACTAGTGCTAAACGCGACCTCACTTGCAACAGACGATACTTGGATTGCAAAAACATCTTTGGCAAGTTCAGATAAAACCTGAAACTTGGCACTATTTTTCTTCCACCACAATAGCACATCAAAAGACATACCTAATGAATTTTCCACTCTTGCCTCTGTTTTTTCATTGAGATATATATCCAGCTCTGTACATCCCTCTTCATTGCTCTTTTCACTAACCATTTGACTGTAGATAGAATCCATTCTCTCATAACCATCATCATCATCATCTGACAAGTCAAACACACCAGTAGACTGCTCGAAATCTCCATGATCACTTCGGTTTCCATCCATATCAATCTGCTCCAAAGGCTTGTACCTAGTACTATACTCTGCATATAAGGTCTTCATACAACTTGTGACAGAATTATGTAGTTGTCGACATTCGATGGTGTCCTTACCATAGAGTTTTTCAAAGCACAGAGTAGCAAACTGCATCTTGTTCCGTGGATCGAAGACACTAGCAACTATAACAAGCACATTCATATTCAACAAGCCATCCCAATATTTTTCAAATTTATTACTCATAGCATGTGCTTGTTGTCTTACTTCACTATCACTACTAGTGCATTTTGTTATAAGATTCCTTTCTATTGTTACAATCTCATTGTAACAAAGTGTAGACGTTACTGATTTAGAAGCAGAGAAAGCCAATGTACAATTGAAGAAGATCTTGAGGAATTTTACTAACCTTTGCACTTCATTCCAATCTGAAGTAGTTGGCGGTCCAACTCGTTTTTTCTTTTCTTTCTCATCATCTTCTTTGAAGTACTTATTGTAGAGAATGTCTTCAGCCGACATCTTCTCAAAAGCAACTCGTAATTTCAGAGCTTACACCAACATCAGATAGGTGGAATTCCACCGAGTCTGACAATCCAAAGTCAAGCTACCCCGTGAGATCTTACCTGCTTCACACCTTAATTCAAAAGACTTTAACCTTGCAAAAGATGATCGAACATACTTAATTGCATTCTGAATAGACACAACACTATTGACATTTGCTAGCCCATCCCTCACAATCAAATTTAATATATGAGCACAACACCGCATATGTAAAAGAGCACCACCTTGAACTAATGCATTTGTTTCTCTTGCTCTCAATGTCTCCGAAAATAATCTTAGAGCCTTGTCATTACCTTTTGCATTATCGACTGTAACTGTGAAAACCTTCTGAATTCCCCATTCATCAAGGCAGTCAATAAGCTTCCCCGCAATAGTCTCCCCTTTGTGATCTGTGATTGGTTTAAAACTGATGATCCTTTTCTGCATTTGCCAGTTTTCATCAATCCAGTGTGCTGTAACGACCATGTAGTTGTAAGAAGTAGTAGGCGACACCCAAATATTTGTGGTGAGAGACACCCTTCTCTTACCATCAATAAACACACTCTTTAGAGCAGCCTTCTCTTTCTGGTACATTGCAACAATGTCCCTAGTACAAGTCCTTCTAGAAAAGGTGTTATACATGGGTAAAACATTGAAACAAAATCGTTTCCAGCCCTCTGATTCAACAAATGAAAATGGTAATTCATTGAGAACCACCAATTCATTTACTGATCTCCTAAAATCCAACGGATCATAGGTAATGACTTTCATGTTCCCACCAATATCACTACTCAAAACCTTTTGACTACCACTATCAAGGAAAGTTTTATAGGCCTTACATCTACCTATGTGACCTCGCATTGGACTTGTTCCCACCGTTTTGGAGTCACAACTAATCTCCTTACCACAATACCGACAACTACTTTTCTTACTATCATCAAGCTGAATAAAATGTTGCCATACCTCTGCTCTTTTGGCAAACTTCTTTTTCGGAATCGGTGGCCGACCAGAAGCAGTTGACCTCTGTATTTCGGCTTTTTCATTCTCTGTGTTAATGGGTTCTGGTTCAGGGATCCCATGTTGATGTTCTTCAATTTCCATGTTATTGTTGCCCACACTATCCATCTCACTAGCCATCTGCAAACAATTGATTAAAACAAAACTCAATATAAAATCGATAAAAAAATTAATATAGCAGAAGAGAACAAACAGATTTAGGACGTACTCGTTAATGAAACAAACATAGATCAATAGCAAAATCGATAACCCAAACACACATGCGTGAAGCAGAATAAAAAATAGAACAAAAGTCAGAAGGGTTCCGTTCAGTTACCCAAACACACATGCAGAATGAAAAACTTATGGGTTCAGTAAATCGAAGCAAAATACATGAATATCCAAGGGTCGCTTGCAGATTGTAGATCAATAACAACCGAAGAACCGGAAATTCTAAAGGGAATCGGAAGGCGAAATCATAAATCAGAAATGAAATCGAATGGGAAATAGAATCGGAAGTAGAAATCGGAGATCGAAAAGGGGAATATCGCAGAGAGAAGAGGATTCATCTCTTCGACAAAGAGAAGAAAAATGAAATGACAACGGAGGAGGGAGAGTGTACTTGGCTTAAGTAAAAATTTCGATTGACCTAAAACCGATCGTTTACCTGTAAGCCGAACCGACCGAACCGTAATCCGTATTAAATTTTAAATGATTACCGATCGGTTTTATAAGCCGAACCGATTATAATCAGAAAACCGATCTAATCAGTTCGGTCGGTTCGGTTACTTTCGGTTCGGTTTTTATGCCCAGCTCTAGTGAAACCTATGGAGGAAAGAATATCCTAACACAAAGTATAAGACAAGTCGCATTTTTTTCGCTGCTATGAAACAAAAAGTTTTCTCAGTTTTTTCTTTTTTCTTTTAGGGTATTAATTGGTATTTTGTGTAATTACGTTGACGAAGCAGAGGGTGATGAAGAAAATAATTTACCGACAAAAAAATAAAATGATAATCTCTCTCTATATATATAGATATTGTGTATAAACGAATTGACAAGCTAATGAAAGTAAAGGACCAAGTTGAGGAAGTAAGGGACCACCTTCGGACCAATACCAACTCGTCCGTACCAATAATATCTACTTCTACCTATGTTTTGTTGTTTCATTTTATTTCCTTTAACATCATAAATCATACTACTATTTACTTTTTTATCTGTTTTCTTCTCTATTAAATAACACATTCCCAAGTTTTCTTTTTTGGAAATAAAATCAAGTTCTGTTACTCTTTTATGTAAGAATACAATTATTTTTTTCTGACAATCAGTTTGGATGTAAAATAGTTAGAATCATAGATGAGCTTAAACTCTCTCATGGAGATAAATTCCATAAGAGAAAAAGCTAAGTGAGCAACAAGTGCCACGTGACAGCATATTTATATATTCTATGGAAGACTAATTCAACAATTATTATTTATCTTTCTTTATGCAAAAAAATATGGAATACTTTCGAGTATTATTTTCTGTTATTTTGCTGTGTAGATATGGATCTGCGTTCTCTGTTTTTACTGAATCAATTAAAAGTCTGTCTATGTTGTGTTTAAATTTTGAATCAAAAGATCTTTAAGTTGTTCGTAAAAAAACACAAAAATGGAAATAAAAACAAAAGTAATAGTCGAGCTGTCACGAAATGCCCATATTATTATTCATCCACACAAAACACGTACTACCATGCCTATGAGTGATTTGTCATTGGCCCACTTCCCATCCTAGTGGATCAAATTGATACTACAATATAATAATAATAATACTAACAAAAATTCAAATAAAAACCTGCAAATAAAATAATATTCGAAATAAATAAATAAACATACTAGTCAGCATTTTCTATTGGAGGAGGGAGAGCCAATAAAATTCGGATCTCATGATATTTTGAACTGCTCTAATTGGTTCTTTGCATAGAAAATAAAACCTATCTATCTAATGGTAGAATAATACTTTGGCAAAGCAACAAATATATCAGATAAGATCATCACCTATCTACATCACTTGTTTATTGCTTTCAAACCATATTATGTATTATGGCAAACGTATTTATGGTGTTAACTCATTATATCTTTTCCATAAAAATCAAAACATACTCAAATCAGTTAATTAAATTGGATTTATTTTCACCACTATAAACCTTTGTGATGTTGTCGATCGTTAGCTGAGTTTTGATTATAAATATATGCAACACTCATTTACCAAAAATATACTAATAAATTAGGATAATTACAGAAAATAAAAAAAGTTAGAGAGAAGAAGGTTGATATTTTTCTAGCTTTGGAATCTGTCGAGCGCATATATTAGACGGACGATAATTCACATAGCAATACACATTTTTGTATAAAAGAAACTTGGGATATGATAGAAGTAAAATAAAAGTGGAATAAATATTTGAAAATATGTAATTAACTAAAAAGTATTTAAAGTTATATAAATACATATAATCAAAGATTGAAGAGTGAAAACAATAAGATTTGGAGAGAGAAAACTTGAAAGAGAGACCTGAATTAGCAGCATAGTAGAATCTGAAGGTGATTATGAAAATCTATGATTTAAGTTATTTATTTGATATAGTTATTATCGTTACAATATATATAATAATATATATAAGCATCAAAACTCAGGGGGGATGAATTTCAGTAAAGATGATGTCAAAATCTCACGTGGACCCCTTATCCAGTCATGGCCCACAAGTGGGACCCACAACAGATTCATTTCTATATTTGTTCCTATTCTCATTATTTTTACATATAATTATAAATCACATATATATATATATACAAGGTATTATTATATTCCCACGTATCATTGCTCATGTGTTTTGCTATAAGTAAATAGTTCATGAATTGACCTAATATAGTAACCTAAAATTAAACGCCAATTTATTTAAGGAATTGCAATATGTTGGCACGAAGGTTCCTTTGGGTTTTGAGTTGACCCATACACAGAGAGCCCATAATACCTCCCATACACCTGCCCACATCGTATAATTAATCCCCTGAAACACGCATTCTACATAATAATTTATAATTTTGTAACCAAATAAAAAGTGAAAATAAAATAATATTATCATAAGTGACACTTGCTGTTTCTTATTTCCCTCTCCACTGCTCTCTCCTTCTTTCTAATGTCTCTTTATATATATACACACACACGCATACATATATCACAACACAACAGACTCTCTCTCTCAATATACATTTCTGATTTTCAAAATCCTAACTAGAATTCCTCAAGAGAAGAAGGCTCAGATTAATGGAAGTGAGTAGCGTAGACGAGAGTACTACAAGTACAGGTTCGATCTTCGGAACTCCGGTCATATTCCCGGCGAAACCGTCGGAAAAGTCGTCGGCAGGAAATTTATACAGGATGGGAAGCGGATCGAGCGTGGTTCTAGATTCGGAGAACGGTGTGGAGGCTGAATCGAGGAAGCTACCGTCGTCAAAGTACAAAGGTGTGGTTCCGCAGCCAAACGGAAGATGGGGAGCTCAGATTTACGAGAAACACCAGCGCGTGTGGTTAGGCACTTTCAACGAAGAAGACGAAGCGGCTCGTGCTTACGACGTGGCGGTTCACCGGTTCCGAGGTCGAGACGCCGTCACGAATTTCAAAGACGCGAAGCTCGATGAAGGCGAGGTTGATTTTTTGAATTCGCATTCGAAATCTGAGATCGTAGATATGTTGAGGAAACACACTTATAACGAAGAGCTTGAACAGAGTAAACGGCGACGTAACGGTAATAACGGAAATACAGTTCAGAAGATGACGTCGTTAGCGTTGAATAGTGACGGTGTTTCGACGACGGAGTTTAGATCGGCGGAGCCTCTGTTTGAGAAAGCGGTTACGCCAAGCGACGTCGGTAAGCTAAACCGTTTGGTTATACCAAAACATCACGCGGAAAAACATTTTCCGTTGCCGTCAAGTAACATCTCCGTGAAAGGAGTGCTGTTGAATTTCGAAGACGTAAACGGGAAAGTGTGGAGATTCCGTTACTCGTATTGGAATAGTAGTCAAAGTTATGTGTTGACCAAAGGTTGGAGCCGGTTTGTTAAAGAGAAGAATCTACGTGCTGGTGACTTGGTTAGTTTCAGTAGATCTAACGGTCAGGATCAACAGTTGTACATTGGATGGAAGTCAAGATCCGGATCTGATTCAGAAACGGGTCGGGTCGTGAGATTATTCGGAGTCAACATTTCATCAAACGACGTCGTTGGGAAGAAGAGAGTGAACGATACTGAGATGTTTTCGTTAGTGTGTAATAAGAAACAACACATCTTTCACGCCTCGTAACTACTCTTCTTTTTTAATTCCACTTTCGTTTTTTTTTGCTTACTGCATCAGTTTCTTTCTTCTTATTTACACCAAAGGTTCATGAGCTGTTTTTGTTGTATTGATGAACTGTAAATCTTATTTATAGGAATATATAAACCAATCTAGATCCATGTCTCAAGAGTTTCAATAGCATGACAATGTTTTATTCCATTTCATGTGTAGTAATTAAGAAAGTATTCGTATACGTCAAGCTTTGAGGGTTTACAAACATGTAATCATATGATACACCATACACTGATCCAGATAACTTAAAAGATGTATATTTTTAATATTAATGCACACATCTCGTACTGGTAAACAGATTTTTACAAGATACTATTTGGAAAGAAATGAATGATTAGAACCGAGTTTCAGCATATAAAAAACGTTTCTTACGGAATGGTTAGGATATAAGTTAAAAGTAGACGATATATTATAATGATGATCTAAAGTATATCTGCTACATACATTAATTATAGAATGTACGTATGTAAACGAATGTATATATTGACCATCGATCTTATGAATATTCTGTTCATATGCACTTTTTTGGGTACAATTCGATGGACTAAAATTATTCCAATATAGCATTAAATATGCCAACGCAGTTCTACATCTATATAGTTTTTTCAACACATCATTCAACTTGCATTTTATTAGTATACTAGTGAAAAGAACTATACTATAATAATACTGTAAACCAATATCATAAACTTTATAATATTAGTTGTTTGATTTCTGTGAATTCATTTAGATAAATATTTATCAATAACAAGTTCTAAATCTAAAAAGTTAAAACGAGATTTTTTAAGTACGATCATAATTTAGGAATACATAAAGTCAATCATATAGTTACTAATTTAAAACTCTTATTTCTATGTATTTTTAAAATTACAATAATCTATTCTAAATATCAGTGGAAATGCAGAGATAGAGTGATGTTTATTAAAGAGAAAAGCAAAGAAGCCTGAAGTTCTTTCTGCAAGACCCGTGAAGGAAATACAAAACAACCGACGGTTGAGAAATTGATTGTTTGGTCTGCTCCCCAAATGGCTGGTGGAAGTTGAATACAAATGATGCATCCAAAGGAAATTCGGGCCTACTTGCTGTAGAAGAAGTATTGAGAAATGAGAATGATGATTGGGTATTGATGTGATCATAACTAGCTCAAGTGAGAATGTAGAAGTCTGGGACTATATTCGACCAATGGACTCAAGTGGAATCAACTCGAGTGGAGACTTAGAGCTTACAGAAGAGGAGATCAAGCATGTATCGGTTGGAGCAATGACAAGAGCAAAGACCAGACTTTTCAATCAATCTATTGGAGGACTTCTAACACGTGTGTAGAATTTTGAAGAAGACTACCTAAGTCTAACCACGATGGCTTTGATTTGCATTTAATAAATGGGTGTATAGTCCATTTGTACTTTTTTCTTTCACTTGGTTTTGTCCCAATGAATTTTCCAATTAAAGTTTTAATAAGACATATCGGCTATACAAGTATGCGAGACCCATAGTTGAGTATAACTTGGCTCACCTTCTCTTCTTCCTTATTAGGTCTCGTCCAAATTCCTTCTATATATGCTCATGTTGTAAACTTTGGAAAGGACCTTATCTTTTATCTATAAATTTTTCTTATGATTGAGTTCATTCTCTTTGGTGCGTAATATCCAAAGGCTTCAGAATATCAAAGGTCTCTTCACCACCTCTGTGCGACCCTTCATTCCACTCTACGATCTCATCATCTCTCACGAGTTGTCAAGATCAAACATATCCTTCACTAGCTTCGGAAGTTCCAATCTTACGTATCAGAGCCACTTCGGAGGCTAAGTGTTTCAAATCTCTATCATCTCTTATTCTTTTCATGTTCTCATCCATTTACCTTGCTTCCATTTTTTTCTATTAAAGAAAATCTATAAAAATTGTGTTAAAAGCATAGATCAGCGTAGGATTTGTGTTGTTTGGTGTGTGACTATTGGTATTTTTCGATTGCACTTTCAGTTCTGCAGCCTTTAGAACTTGTCTCATCATATTCACAAACTGAAACATCATAGATCGTTAGAGTTTTAGTCGTTGCATAACCCATGAGTTGCTAGTCTCTCTGTTCGTCTCCAGTTTGCATTTGTTCTGTTCATATTCTCAAGTGTTAACTGTTAATATTCCAAAGCATTTTTTTCTGCGGATACCTACGACTCTTTGGACTCTTTCATTGTTCTAGTTTGATTCTGTTGTAGGAAATCATGGAGAATGAACGAGATGTTACAGCTTTGAGACCCAATAAACTTCTTTTTAAAGCCTTGACAACACACATGAGTAAACTTATGGATGATAAACCGTAAGCTTTTCAACAAAAGATGCAGTCTGCGGCTGTATATGAGGGTAACAAGTCACAAGCTAGGTCCAAACATGTATCATGAGGGCATGATAAGACTGAGGGAGATCGACGAAAGTATGGTCCAAGCAAAGACAAAATGGCCGAAGAATTCTATTGCCAGAGAAGTGACGCCTCTAAAAGAAGTTCTAGAAGTCATAAGAAGAAGCACACTCCTAACCGTATGTTGGATAATCTAAGAGGACTAAAACTTAGAATCCCATTTTTTCAGGGACGAAATGATCATGATGCTTACTTGGATTGGGAAACGAAGATGGAATTGGTGTTTGAATGCCAACAATACGTAGAGGAGAATAGGGTTAAAGTCACTGCTATGGAATTTACAGACTATGCATTGAGTCGGTGGGATCAACTTGTTACAACTAAGAGACGGAGTCGTGAACATCCCATCACCACTTGGAGAGAAATGAAAACGACCATGAAGAAACAGTTCATACCTACCCATTATCACTATGACTTGCACTAAAATCTAAGAAGGCTTACTCAAGACAATCGGTCAGTCAAAAATTATTACCAAGAAATGAAGATACTCATGCTCCGGGATGACATAATGGAATATCGAGAAGCCACTATGGCTAGGTTCTTGGGAGGTCTAAGCCGTGATATAAAAGACAAAATATAGTTGGAGCATTACGTTGAAACTGAGAATATGCTACATAAGGCCAATTTATTTAAGCAGCAAGTTAAACGAAAAGGCAACACTCGTAGCTTTTTCTCTCGTAATCCCAACAACACTCGTCCAAGATATTCAAAGAAAGAGCAGCCTCGAGAATTCACAAGACCAGAACTGGTAAAAACATATTCAAAATCCACACTGGAGGCCACGAGTTCAAAAGAAAAGGATGAGACTAAGTCGAGAACCAGAGAAGTTAAATGCTTCAAGTGCCAAGGTAGGGTAATTATTCCAATGCTTGTCTAAACAAGAGACTCATGGTAATGCTATCAAATGGTGAATATGAATCTGAAGAAGAGAAGATCATTTCTCGGCCATCTTCTCCTATGACGAATGAGATGACACTTACTTATCCGGCTGCACCATTGAGTGTAAATATCATCGTTGCAAGAAGAATACTCAGTCTGAATGATGAATCCGAAGAGCAAGAGAAGCGTGAGAATCTATTTCATACAAGGTGTATGGTCCAAGAGAAGATATGTAGCATGATCATTGATGGGGAAAGTTGTACCAATGTGGCAAGTGGGACTATGGTTAAGAAGCTTGGACTAAATACTAGAAAGCATCCAAAGCCATACAAAATACATTGGCTAAGTGAAGAAGGCGAGTTAAAAGTAACCAAGCAAGTGTTGGTGCAGTTGTCGATTGGAGAATATAAAGATGAGGTTCTTTGTGACATACTACCTAAGGAGGCTGGACACATTCTTTTGGGACGACCATGGCAATCCGACATGATGGTCCTTCATGACGGTTTTACTAACCGCCACTCTTTTGTTCACAATGGTCGAAACACCATCCCTTTTCCTTTTTCACCACGAGAAGTCTACAAGGATCAATTGTAACTTAAGAGAACAATTGTGACGAAAGATCAAGGCAGAAAAGTTACCATTTCTACACCAAAGCCGTGCCAAACAAACATTATCTTATAACCAACCATCAAATGCTTCTCTTTGTGTTCCAAGAAGTTGAACTAATCTTACTAACATAGAGCTGGTTTTGCCGAGCAAAATGGCTTCTCTTTTGCATGAGTTCAAAGATGTATTTCCTAAAGAAATCACTAACGGTCTATCACCAATAAGAGGGATAAAACATCAAATAGAATATGTGCCTGAAGCTTCTTTACCAAACAGGCCCGCCTATAGAACCAATCCCGTGGAGTCCAAATAGCTTCAAAAACAAGTAAATGAGCTCTTGGAAAAAGGCCATATATGATAAAGTATGAGCCTTTGTGTTGTTTTTGTCTCCTAGTACCAATGAAAGATGGCAGATGGCGCATGTGTGTTGATTGTAGAGCCATCAACAATATAATGGTTTAAGTATCGTCATCCCATTCCTAGACTTGATGATATTCTTGATGAATTTCATGGTTCCATTGTCTTTTCTAAGATAGATTTGAAAAGTTGTTATCATCAAACTAGAATGAAAGAGGGAGATGAATGGAAAATTACATTTAAGACTAAACATGGGTTGTATGAGTGGTTAATGTTAGAATTAACACCAAAGATTAACTATACTTGCGGAAAATAAAGAGAGAATTAAGGGAGAATATTAGAAAAGACTCTTATCTTCTTCTTACTTATGAAAATATCTTACAATGAGTGTTTATATAGAAGAAGATACAAGAGAGAAAAGGCAAAGTAGAAAAAGGAAAAATAGGAAAAAGTAAAAATAGGAAAAGGGAAAAAGGAAAAATAGAATTTGAACCATATCTTGAGACAATCTATTTTTTCCTTTTTTCCAAACGGCTATGTTGCCCTAAACTTTTTCTCCTTTGCTTCTAGAATAAGCGTCTTCTAGGGTAAATAGACTCGACTAATACTCCCCTTCAAGCTAAACCGTAAGGAACGAAGACTTAGCTTGGAAACCCGAACACTACACCTCATTAAAAACCTTGATAAGGAAAACCACATGGGACAAAACCTTTAGCCAAGGGAAAAAGAGTGTGTAGAACTCGGGTTTAGAGGACATGAAGTCAAGAGCGTTCCAAGCTCACAAGACCAAGCTTACTATATATGTGATTGCAAACCTTGGTACTTCCGTCTTTGGTGAAGATGTCCGCCAATTGATCCTCACTTGGTGTATAACATGGAAGAACTACACCTTCTTCTATGCGCTCACGAACTTTGTGACAATCCACTTCTACATGCTTAGTTCTTTTGTGAAAAACGAGATTAGATGCTATGTGAATTGCTGCTTGGTTGTCACAATGCATAGTAGTTGGTTCCTTTGCTTCTTGGCCTAAGTCCTTGAGAAGAGATCGCAACCATACCAATTCATCGGTCAGCCTCCTCATCGCTCTATACTACGCTTCGGCACTCGAGCATGCCACCACCTTTTGCTTCTTTGTCTTCCAAGTCACTAGGTTGCCTCCAACAAATGTACAATACCCTGTGGTAGGCTTCCTATCATTCCTACCTCGAGCCCAATTCGCATCACAATATCCCGCAATATCCGAGCTCTCATTCTTTCCCATTTAAATGCCTTGATTCGAGCTTCCTTTGAGATACTTGAGAATCCTCTCCATTGTTGTCCAATGATACTTTGTTGGTGCTTGCATATGTTTACTCAATTGATTCACTGCAAAACACAAGTCGAGTCGAGATATTGTAAGATAAATTAGCTTGCCGACAAGCCTCCGATATTGTGGAATGTTGTCAAACGGTTCATCGATCCTCTCCACCTTTCGGTTGACCTTGTAGCAGTCTTCAAGAGGAGTCTTGGCTGGTCTACAGTCATGCATACCTGTCTCATTAAGCAAATCGAGAGTGTATTTTCGTTGAAAAATAAATAAGCCATCCGAAGATCGGCAAATATCAATCCCTAGAAAATACCTTAGTTCCCCTAGATCTTTAATGTCAAAGACAGATTTAAGATAGATCTTGATGGCTGCAATGTCGTCCTTATCATCACCGGAGATGATAAGATCATTGACATATATCAAAACCACCACAATACCTTGGGGAACCTTAAGGGTAAATAGAGTGTGATCCGCTTCAGATTTATTGAACCCACGATCTCGAAGAGTGAAGCTAAGCTTGTGGTACCAAGCTCTTGGTGATTGTTTCAAGCCATAAATTGCTTTCCGAAGCCTTAGAAATTTTCCGGGAGGGAACTTAGAGTCTAGACCGGGAGGCGGGACCATGTATACATCCTCATCAAGTTCACCTTGAAGGAAAGTAATCTTGACATCCATCTGCCACAATTCTCAAGATAGATTAATAGCTAAGGAAAGAACAACCCTTACTGTGTGGAGTTTGGCAACCGGTGCAAATGTATCGGTGTAGTCAACGCGATAGGTTTGTGTGAATTTGCGAGTAACAAGTCGAGCTTTGTATCTCTCAATAGTTCCATTACTCTTGTATTTGATGGTAAAAACCCACTTGGATGTCACGACTTTCTTGCCTTTAGGTAAATCCGCCTCATCCCATGTTTGGTTTCTTTCCATAGCATGGATTTCATCATCAACCGCAACCTTCCATTCCTTGATTTTCTTAGCCTCATCATAGCTTTGGGGAACCTGGTCCAACACAATTTTGCCAAGAAAAGCTTGAAAATCAGAAGGTAAAAGGTCAATCGAAAAAACCATTTGAGGCAGTTGGGACACGGCTTGAGCATTGTAATAGACCCTCATGTTTCGAATATGTGTGCTTCTCCGTAGAGGTTGAGTACCGGTTGTTGGTTATACTATTGGAGTAACCGGGTCAGGTTCGGGAGATAGATTTGTCACAATATGATCGTTCAGTGAGTCTTGCGGACCCGGAATGTGAATAGAACAGTGGTCTTGGGTGAAAGGCTATTGATCCGTAAGGATTGGTACACTCGGGGCACTTGGATCTTGGAGAGAAGTAGGCTGGGCGCATAGAGCCCGAGGAGGAGGTTGGGGGGCGTTTGTAGTCCCAGAAGATTCAGTCGTGGGGTCTTGAGTCCGAGGAGTACTTTGGGAGTTTGGAGCCGAGGATGAGTCTGCTACGCCTAGGTGGTGAAGGAGGAACCGTAAACTGGCAGACCTATCCATTACTGGTTCTTATAAATCACGGAGATCCTCCCAATTCCTTTCTCCATAGAATCCACGGATCTTCAATGAATTTTACATCCCGAGAAACAAGAATCCTGCTAGAAACTGGATCATAACATTTGTATCCTTTTTGGGTGGATGAGTAACCTAGGAACATGCACTTCTTGCTCTTGGCTTCAAGTTTATTCCTAAGCTCTTCGGGTACTAAGACAAAACATACACAACCAAAGACACGTAAGTGATTCAATGGAGGTTCAGTTTTGTTTAATATCTTGTATGGAGACACATCTTGGAGAATTTTTGTTGGTGTCCGGTTAATGAGATAACATGTTGTCATGACTGCATCCCCTCAAAAACTTTTAGGGACATTCATATGAAACATAATGGATCTTGTAACTTCCATCAAGTGACAGTTTTTCCTCTCCGCAACCCCGTTTTGTTGTGGGTTATAAGGGCAACTTGTTATTAGCCAAGAATCCTCATTAGGCCACACCTACCCATATCCAAGAGGCCTAGTGACCATACTATTCAGTCTTAAAAGAAATAATCGGAACGAGGAGCACGTAAGAGTTGAGTCGGGACAGAACGTGGAGCGCGTAAGAGTCGAGTCGGGACGGAACGAGGGGCGCGTGAGATACGGATCAAGTTCGGGACAAACTAGCCGTTGTGGAGTGGTCCCAACAATCAAAGTGGTCCCAACTTGACTGTTGAGGCGTCAATGGTCCCGGTGGTCCCCAACGATCAATGTGGTCTCAAATATGACCGTTGGGTGTAAGTGGTCCAAAGTGGTCCCCCCCTTTGCTTGCAACAACCTCTCTATCCATTCCTTTGTCTTTTATGAATGTATTTCTCTTTCTATATATATCAGATCATGTAAAGATTTTTTTGAATCAATGAGAAAAATGTTCATCTCTTTACTCTCTAATCTTTCTCTCGAACATTAGGGTTCTTGCGAGTTAATCGTTGGAGCTCGAATCTCATAAATCTCACATGGTATATGAGCGTCTTTGATTCTAGGTCTCATTTTTTCTCATTCCGCTCTCTGCTGTTACTCTCTGTTTTTCCGCTTTCTTTTAAAATCAAACTCTCTTAGCCGAATCATTGTTGTCCATACATCGTCTTCCTAAGAAACGTGTGTACGGATCGAAGCTTTCACAAATTTTAATTCTTGGATTGTGGTTATGGTTGAGAAAAAGCTTCTTCCCTTCTCTAGATTCAAGCTAAATCTCAAAAAGTTTCCACTTTTTCCAAAGATCTCTCAAAAAGCTCCAAACTTTTCTTCGGTTTTCAAGACATAAGCTTATTTGGATCTCGAAAGGTGGTAGTGGTCGAAGAATAAGTTGTATCTCAAGAAAAAGATTCGTCTTTTCTCTGTTCTTTTGGTAAGAAACTCTCACCTCTCTCATCTCAAAAGAAGATTGAAGCTATGGATGCTTCCAAAGTCCCGATAGTTTTGATTACGCTCAAAGGACCAAATTATCTTATGTGGTCTCGAGCCATTAAGACCACTATATGTACTAAACGTGGCTACTGGAGTCATCTGCTGAAGGAAAGACCTCAAAGGGAGCAAAGCTCAAGCGGAGAGGAAGATTATGAAGAATACATCGATGTAGATGATGAATGGTTCCTCATGGACCAAGCTGTGAAATCAATCATCTTGAGCTCCTTAGGTACTCCTATCCTTGAGGCTTATTACTACTGTGAAACAGCAAAGGAGCTGTGGGATACATTGAAGAAAGTATATGGTAATGTATCAAACTTGACTAGGGTCTTTGACCTCAAGAAATCTCTTGTGGGCTTGTATCAAGAGGAGATGAAATTCACCGAGTACTTTGGAAAGTTTAGGTCATTGTGGGCGGAGCTTGACATGTTAAGGCCAATGAGTATGGATCCAAAAGTCATTCGGGGAAGAAATGAAGAAGATAAAGTCTTTGCACTCATAATGAATCTCAACCCGGCATACAAAGACCTTGTGAAGCATATCCTAAGGAGTGCTGCAACTACTCATATTCTTCCAAGTCTTGAAGAGGTTTGCTATCAAATCCAGAAAGAGCAGGGATCTACTGAGCTGTTTGAAGGAAAAAGAAAGCTTATCTCAGCTAACAAGGAGTATGGGAAGACGGAGGATCGGAAGAGGTTGATATGCGATCATTGAAAGAAGAAGGGGCACACCAAAGAAAAGTGTTGGCTACTCCACCCTCACCTCAAGCCAGCCAAATTCAAGGACTCCAGAGCCAACCTTTCACATGAATCCTCCGAAGACAACTCCCTAGGATCATCTCACGGCCCGGGCACAAGCTCTCTCGTCGGACCATCCGATTCCATCACCGCGGCCTCATCATCATTTCAAGGAGATTTAATCAAGAAGTCTGATCTTGAGGCACTCATAAACTCCCTAAAAACACTTAGGGACTCTGGTATTTATTTATACTCTCAAAGTCTCTTTAACCCAATTATTGTTGATTCGGGAGCTTCCCATCATATGATAAGTGATAGAAAGTTAATGAGCAACATAGAACCGGCTTTAGGGATTGTGGTTATTGCTAATGGGGCTAAGATATCAGTTAGTGGAGTAGGGAACCTAGGTCTATTCAATAGAAATACTAGAGCCTTCTTTATGCCCAATTTCACTTCGAACCTTTTGTCGGTTAGGAAGGCCGTGAGGGATTTAAATTTCTATGTCATTTTTGGACCTAACGACGTGAAGTTTCAGGATATTGATACTGGGAGCTTGATCGGACATGGGAAAGTACAAGACGGACTCTACATTCTTGAAGACACTAAGCTTATTTCTCATTTTTGCGGTTCTAGTGTAGTATCGAATTTGTGTGTTAGTGACTCTAATGACCATATTTGGCATGAAAGGGCTGGTCACCCTCATTTTAGAGCCTTGAAACTCATGTTACCTCGAATATATTTGGATAATTTTGATTGTGAAGCATGCATATTGGGAAAACATTGCAAAACAATTTATTCATCATCATCTACTATTTATAAGAATTGTTTTGACCTAGTTCATTCCGATGTATGGACTGCTCTGTGCATATCTAGGGACAATCATAGATACTTTGTCACTTTTATTGATGAAAAATTAATGTATACATGGATAACATTGCTTCCATCAAAAGATCGTGTCTTTGATGCTTTCAAAAATTTCGACTCATATATATCTAATCCTTTTAAATCGAAACTGAAGGTACTTAGAACTGATAATGAAGGTGAATACATGAGTAAGGCCTTTCAAGAGAACCTAACAAATCGTGGAATACTACACCAAACCAGTTGTCTTTATAATCCTCAACAAAATGGAGTAGTCGAGAGGAAAAACCGACACTTGATGGAGGTTACCCGATCTCTCATGTTTCACATGAATGTCCCAAAGAAGTTTGGGAGGGATGCAGTTATGACTGCATGCTACTTGATCAATCGGACACCCACCAAAGTCCTATGTGATGCTTCTCCATTCAAGGTACTAACCAAAACCGAACCCTCCTTAGATCACTTACGAGTGTTCGGTTGTGTGTTTTGTCCTAGTACCCGAGAAGCTCAGGAACAAGCTTGAAGCCAAGAGCAAGAAGTGCATGTTCCTAGGGTACTCACCCACTCAAAAAGGCTACAAGTGCTATGACCCGGACAGTCGACGAATCCATGTATCTCGGGATGTGAAGTTCCTCGAGACTAGGCCATTCTATGGAGACAAAAATTGGGAGGAGCTCAAGGATCTATCGGAAATTTCCATGGATAGGGCATCCAGCCTCAAGTTCTTGTTGGATCACTTAGGCAATGAGACTGAATCACGGGATACCTCGGCTTCGACTCTGGAGGCCGACCAGGGCACACCTCCTCAGCGTACCTTTCAACCGGACGCACCCTCACCGAGTAGGTCTATCCAGGAAGTTCACGACCTACTCCTTGATCCAAAACCAGAACCTGTGGACGTTCTCCCATCACTCAACATCAAGCCAACTGTTCCTATGCAAACCAATCCCACGAAACTTCCGAAGATCTCTAAAACAATCACGACCGTCATTCTTGCCGAGATCTTGGATCTGATCGCGTATACTGATCCAACTGTTACCCACATAACGACTATCCCCAATCAAGATACTCCTCCACTCCGCAGGAGTTCCCGACTTCACAGGCAAACAAGGACCTACTACTATGCTAATGTCGTGACCAATCTGCCTCAAGCGGTATTCTCCTTTAACGCTTTACCTTGCACGTTTCATGCTTTTCTTGGAAAACTTGAGATAGGACAGGTTCCTAAGACGTTTGAGGAAGCTAAACAAGACAATGAGTGGATGGTTGCTGTTGACAATGAAGTTAAGGCTATGGAAACGAATAAGACGTGGGTTGAGGCCCACTTACCTTCCGGGAAGAAGACTGTGCCATGTAAATGTGTCTTTACCATCAAGTATAAACCAGATGGGGAAGTGGAACGCTATAAGGCCCGACTCGTGGCCCGCGGGTTCACTCAAACGTATGGTGAAGACTACACAGACACTTTTGCCCCAGTTGCCAAACGACACACGGTAAGGATTGTACTTCCGGTTGCTACTAACCTAAATTGGGAATTGTGGCAGATGAATGTCAAGAATACATTCCTTCAAGGCGAACTTGATGAGGAAGTCTATATGATCCCTCCTCCGGGGCTCGAATCACGTTTTTCATCCGGGAAAGTGTTGCGCCTTTGTAAAGCCATATATGGTCTAAAGCAATCTCCTAGGGCATGGTAACACAAACTCTGTTGCACCCTTCGTGACCGTGGATTTCAAAAATCTGAGGCGGATCATACATTGTTCACACTACGAAGTCCGAAGGGTATTGTGGTTGTACTAATCTACGTCGATGACCTTATTATTTCTAGCAATGATAAGGAAGGTATTAGTGCTACAAAATCCTATCTTCATTCTGTTTTTGATATTAAAGACTTGGGACACTTGACATACTTCCTTGGCATCGAGTTTTGTCGTTCTTCGGAAGGCCTATTCCTTTCCCAAAGGAAGTATACCCTTGATCTTTTACATGAGACATATATGGCAAACTCACGACCAGCAAAGACCCCCTAGAGGATGGGTACAAGGTCAGCCGAGAGGGGGAGAAAGAGGATGAGTCGTTTGATGATCTGAAGCTCTATAGGATACTTGTCGGTAAGCTCATCTATCTCACTATTTCTCGGCCTGACCTCTGTTTTGAAGTAAACCAAGTTAGCCAACACATGAAATCTCCAACCAAGTACCATTGGTCAATGATCGAAATGATTCTTCGGTACATTCGGGGAACCTTGGGCCAAGGCATATGGATGGGTAAGAATGCTAGTACCGTAATTTCTGGATATTGTGATGCTGATTGGGCAGGTGATCGAAATGACCGGAAGTCAACCACCGGATATTGCACATTTTTCAGAGGAAATTTGGTTACTTGGAAGACCAAGAAGCATAAAGTTGTGGCGTGTTCAACGGTTGAAGCAGAGTATCGTGCCATGAGGAGACTCACCGATGAATTGGTGTAGCTTAAGGCCATTCTTAAAGATCTAAGCTGCAAGACAACCGAGCCAATCATCATGTACTTTGACAACCAAGCTGCGATCCATATAGCCAACAACTCGGTCTTCCATGAGAGAACCAAATGCATCAAGGTGGACTGTCACAAGGTCCGAGAACGTATTGACGAGGGAGTAACCCTTCCATGCCACACCCCAATTGGAGATCAGTTGGCGGACATCTTCACTAAGGCTGCAAGTACCAAGGTTTGCAATCATATCTATGGCAAACTTGGGCTTGTGAGCCTTGACCGCACTTGACCTCATGTCTCCTGAGTCCGAAGTATACATGCTCGTTTTCCCTGGGTAAGGTTTTGTCTCACTGGATTTTCCTTACTAAGGTTTTTACGGAGATGTATGGTTTGGGCTCTGCAAGCTAAGTCTCCATAACATTACGGCTTAGCTTGAGGGGGATTATTGGCCAAGCACCCTCACTAGGCCACACCTACCCATATCCAAGAGGCTTAGAGCAACATTATTGGAGAGTTCTTATTAGAGTTTCTTAAATATTATTAAATGATTATATATGAAAAAAGTGAATTAAAAAATATATTTTAATAATAAAATAATAAAATAAGCTAAGAAACCCATTAAATAGTTTCTTAAATAAGAAACTTTCATAGGATTTCTTAAGAGTTTCTTAAATTTTTAATAATAAAATAAGTTAAGAAACCCTTAAGAAACCCTTGATAATGGTGGCCTTAGTGACCCTACTATTCAGTCTTTAAAGAAATAATCGGAATGAGGAGCACGTAAGAGTTGAGTCGGGTCGCAACGAGGAGCGGGTAAGAGTCGAGTCGGGACGGAACGAGGGGCGCGTGAGATACGGATCAAGTTCGGGACAAACTAGCCGTTGTGGAGTGGTCCCAACAGTCAAAGTGGTCCCAACTTGACTGTTGAGACGTTAGTGGTCCCGGTGGTCCCCAACGGTCAATGTGGTCCCAAATATGACCTTTGGGTGTAAGTGGTTTAAAGTGGTCCTCCCTTTGCTTGCGACAACCTCTCTCTACATTCATTTGTCTTTTATGAATGTATTTCTCTTTCCATATATATCAGATCATGTAAAGCTTTTTTTGAATCAATGAGAAAAATGTTCATCTCTTTACTCTCTAATCTCTCTCTCGAACATTAGGGTTCTTGCGAGTTAATCATTGGAGCTCGAATCTCACAAATCTCACACTTGTTTTGTGTAAGATCCCTTGTTTGGTTAGATGCTCTTGGAAGGTTTTACTCATGTATTCGCCTCCATTATCTGTCCTAAGTACCTTCAATTTTGAGTTAAAGTGACTAGTTACATAAGCCTCAAAATTTTAAAAGGTATCAAAGACTCTATCTTTTGATGGCATAAAGGTTATCCATGTATATTTTGACTTTTCATCTATGAATCTGACAAAATATTTATGGTGATCTGTAGGGGCACAAGGAGAAGTACAAACATCTGAATTCACAAGATCAAAACAATTTTCATAGATAATAGAAGATAATGGATAAATCGATTTGCAATGTTTTCTTAAAATGCAAGCTTCACAATCAATATTGTCAAACGAATGATTAGGCAACATAAGTTTCATAGCACAAAAAAGAGGATGACGAACTCTAGCATGCCAAACACGATTACTAAGGCTTCCAACAGCCGAATTAAACACAACCGAACTAGTGCGACTATTCCAAAATAAGAACTTAGGATCTTCAATAATATAAAGTCCATTTTGCACTTTCCCTTGTCCAAGCAAGCGTTCGGTATCAATATCCTGAAATTTCACATCGTTAGGTCCGAAGATAGCATAACAATTTAAGTCCAAAACAGCCCTCCTAACTGATAACAAGTTCGAGGTAAACTCCGGTAAATAGAAGACCCTAGATTTCTTATCAAATAGATCTAGATTCCCTATTTCCATTTGCTATCACAACACTTCCCACAGCTGGTTCAATGTTACTAACTAACCCCTTATCACTAATCATATGATGAGAGGCTCGAGAGTCAATAACGAAAGGTTTAAAGAGAGTTCGAGTGTAATAGCATATACCAGAACCCCTTAAGGATTTAAGAGAGTTGATTAGGGATTCAAGTCAGATATCTTTATGTCTCCATTGAACGACGATGAGGCTGCGGTCAAGTTCTCTTGATCCTTGGAAGGGGCCGAAGGCGAGCCAAGCATATGCCCATGATCCGCCAAGATTTCTTGAGACAAGTTAGCCTTGGGGTCTTTGAACCTTGATGGCTTGAGGTGTGGATAAAGCACCCAACATTTCTCTTTGGAGTGGCCTTTCTTTTTGCAGTAGTCACAAACGAGATTTTTCCTCTCCTCAAACTTCCCTTGGGCCTTATTTGCGGTAACGAGACCTGAGCTTCCTTTTCCTTCAAACAACTCAATGGATCCTTACTTTTTTTGGATTTGAGAGCACACATCTTCAAGATTAGGAAGGGATCTGGAGCTTGCGGGTGACCTAAGGATGTGCTTCACAAGGTCCTTGTAATCTGGATTAAGATTCATCAAGAGGCTGAAGATCTTATCCTCTTCGTTCCTTTCCCTAATTACCTTCGGATCCACGGAGAATGGCTTTAACATGTCAAGTTCTGCCCACAAAGATCTAAACTTCCCAAAAAATTTTGTGAACTCCATTTCCTCTTGAGAGAGGTTGGCTAGAGTCTTCTTCACTTCGAAAACCCTTGTGAGATTTGAGACATTCCCATAGACCTTCTTTAAGGTGTCCCACAACTCCTTAGTCGTCTCACAATAGGAGTAAGCCTCAAGGAATTGCGGATCTAGAGAGCTTTGGATGATAGACGTGACAGCTTGGTCCATTTGAAACCATTCATCATCCTCATCAAGAAGATCATCCTCGTCCACTTCACTATAAAGAGATCCCTTGGAGGTCTTTCTCTTACAACGTGGCTCCAAAAACCCCTTCTTGTGCAAAGTGTGGTCTTCTATGTTCGAGCCCAAAGTAGATAATTGACAGCCTTGAGTGTCACAGAGACCATAGGAGACTTAGTTTGAGTAAAATCCATTGCTTATATGAACAAAACTTCTTCAAACCTTATCCATGAGAATCAAAAGACATGTAAGCTTGAAACTTGAGGAAAGATCGTACCTTTGTAGAGAAGACTTGGAAATCTTTTCCTCTATTTTTGGAGTTCTTGCTTTGCAAAAAGCCGAACAAGATAAGAGAAACCTGAAAAGATTAAGAGATTAAAGAAGAAGAGAATGGCCGAGAATCATTGCTCTGATACCATGTTAGAATTAACACCAAAAATTAACTATACTTGTGGAAAATAAAGAGAGAATTAAGGGAGAATATTTGAGAAGACTCTTCTCTTCTTCTTACTTATGAAAACATCTTACAATGAGTGTTTATATAGAAGGAGATACAAGAGAGAAAAGACAAAGTAGAAAAAGGAAAAATAGGAAAAGGGAAAAATAGGAAAAGGGAAAATAGGAAAAATAGAATTGGAACCATATTTTGGGACAATCTATTTTTTCCTTTTTTCCTTGAAAGATGGAAATCCATTGGAAAATCAAAAATACGCATGTCGGATGAAATTAGCTATGTTGCCCTAAAACTTTTTCTCCTTTGCTTCTAGAATAAGCGTCTTCTAGGGTAAATGGACTCGACTAATAGTTAGTGATGCCATTTGGGCTAACAAATGCACCTAGCACTTTTATGAGGTTAATGAATCATGTTCTTAGAGCATTCACATGTGAATTTGTTGTGGTTTACTTTGATGACATCTTACTTTATAGAAAGTCTTTAGATAATCATATTGGACACATTAGAATGTATATATGCGTGCTTAGACAAAAAACTTTGCATTCCAAGTTGAGGAAATGCACATTTTGCACGAATAATCTTGTGTTTCTAGGCTTTGTTGTTAGTGCATATGATATTAAGGTTGATGAAAAGTAAGTGAGAGCAATTAAAGAATGGTTGACGCCTAAGATATTAAGTGAAGTAAGAAGCTTCCATGGTTTGGCTGGATTTTATAGACTATTTGTCAAAGATTTTAGCTCTCTAGCTGCTTATCTCACATAGATAATTAAGAAAGAAGTTGGGTACAAGTGGGCTGAAGCACAAGAAAATGCTTTCCAAGTACTTAAGGATACGCTCATCAACGCTCCCATTTTAGCTTTACCCAATTTTCTTAAGACTTTTGAGATAGAATGTGATGCTTCTAATATGTGAATTGGAGTTCGTTCTGATGCAGGATAAGAAATCCATTTCATACTTTAGTGATAAACTTGGTGGAGCTACTCAGAACTACCCAACTTATAACAAAGAGTTGTATGCACTTGTGAGAGCCTTACACATGTGGCAACACAATATCTGGCCCAAAGAATTTTTCGTACACACATACCATGAATCCCTTAAGTATCTAAAAGGGCACACAGCTTAACAAACTTCATGTTAGATGGGTGGAATTCATTGAAACCTTCCCTTACGCCATCCGCTACAAACAAAGTAAGGATAATATGGTTGTTGATGCTTTGTCAAGAGGGTACACTCTTCTCTCCAACCTTGAGACAAAACTACTTGGTTTTGAACACTTAAAAGAACTTTATGAATTTGCTTTGTTCGAGATCTTTTAGTCAGGGAAGCACATTGAGGAGGCTTAATGAGACACTTTGGCGTGGCTAAAATAACTAAAATCATGCAAGAACACTTTCATTGGCCACATAGGAGGTGTGATGTTGAATGAATCTGTTCTAGAAGCGTAAGTTGCAAACAAGCTAAATCTAAGGTTACACCCAATGGTTTGTACACACCTTTACCTATACCTCATCATCCTTGGACTGACATATCTATGGATTTTGTAGTCGGGCTTCCTAGAACTAGGAATGGAAAAGATTATGGGTTTGTCGTGGTTGATACGTTCTCTAAAATGGCTCATTTCATTGCTTGCCATAAAACCGACGATGCATCTAACATTGCCAATATTTCTTCAAAGAGCTCATTCATTTACATGGTTTACCTAGACTATAATGTCTGATAGGGATACTAACCATTTTTGGAAAACTCTATGGTCTAAACTAGGTACTAAGTTGATATTTTCCAGAACTTGTCATCCACAAACTAAGGTAGTAAATAAAACATTTTCGACTCTCTTGCGAGCATTGATTAAGAAGAGTCTTAGAACTTTGGAAGATTGTCTACCTCATGTATAATTTTCTTATAACCATAACATGCATTCCGCCATTGAATTTTCTCCATTTTAAATCGTGTATGAATTTAAACCTTTGTCTCTTTGGACCCAATACCTTTGCCTTTGAGTGAAAGAGCTAGTTTAGATGGTGAAAAGAAAGCAGATTTGGTAAA
Source organism: Lepidium sativum (assembly GCA_023374145.1). NCBI lineage: Eukaryota > Viridiplantae > Streptophyta > Magnoliopsida > Brassicales > Brassicaceae > Lepidium > Lepidium sativum. Next base: position 12,051 of record JAKUCM010003766.1, on the reverse strand, counting down.
GAAATTGTGTGAGCAAGGCCACAAGAACATTGAGAAACGCACCAAGTATTATACCCAACGAGCAAACAAAAGCCAAAAAGTGTTGACATTTGATATTGGAGATTAAGTTTGGATTCACTTGAAGAAAAACGGTTACCAATAGAGAGAAAATCCTAGTTAATGCCAAGGTTTGATGGCCCCTTCACTGTATGAAGAGGATCAATGACAATGCTTGCCAATTGGATCTTCAAGGTAAGTACAATATAAGTTATAGTTTAATGTTTCTAACTTGGCTCTTTTCCTTGCAGATGATACTAATTTGAGGTCAAATCCTTTTCAAGAAGGGGAGGCTGATGTGATCATAACTAGCTCAAGTGAGAATATAAAAGTTTGGGACTACACTCGACCAATGGACTCGAGTTGACTTAGAGCTTACGAAAGAGGAGATCAAGCATGTACTGGTTGGAGCAATGACAAGAACAAGGACCAGATTTTTCAACCAGTCTATTGGAGGACTTCTTAGACGTATGGAGAGTCTCGAAGAAGACTACCTAAGTCTAACCATGATGGTTTTGACTTGCATTCAATAAGTGAGTGTGTAGTCCATTTGTACTCTTTTCCTTCGGTTGGTTTTGATTAAATGGATTTTCCAAATAAGGTTTTAATAAGGAATATGAGCTACACAAGTACAAGAGGCCCATTGTTGAATATAACTCCGCTCAGCTTCTCTCTTTTCTTATTAGGTTTCAGCCAAGTTCCTTCTATATAAGCTCATGTTGTCAACTTTGGAAATGACCTTATCTTTTATCTATTAACTTTTCTTATGATTGAGTTCAGTTTCTTTGGTGCGTAATATCCAAAGACTTCAGAATATTAAAGGTCTTTTCACCACCTTTGTGCGACCCTTCGTTCCACCCTTCGATCTCATCGTCTCTCATGAGTTGTCAAGATCAAACCTATCCTTCACTACTTTGGATGTGTCGATCTTAGGAAGATCTCATAAGGTATATAGTTTTTCTTTAAGTATTGGAGTTTGTTTTGCTCAGTTGGCTTAACTCTGGGGAGTATATTTTGGTTTCGTCATTGCTTGTGAACATCAGATTTCACACGTTATACTTGGAGTGGATTCAAAGATTGTCGTGAGTTTCTTAGGATCAATAATTCACACTCCTGTCCAGCCCCGTCTAGGCTAGTGGGGCAATGGCCAAAGGTCCAACATTTAAAATTTTTTTTTTTTTTCTTATTTTTATTAAATTGGTCAATAATATAAGATTGACAAAGAAAAAATGTTTTTCCTCTTTTCTTTTAGATCACGAAAATTGATATTTTTATATTGTTTTCATCTCTTCGCAAGATTTATATGATACATTATTCAAATTTTGCCTAGGCCCTAAAATTGTTAAAATGAGGTAGTCTCTATCTTTCCTACCATAAATATATTATAATTTTATTTTAAAAGATTAGGTAGTCCGAATCACTGATGTGTATAGAGAAACTAACAACCTAAGAGATAAATTAGCTAACTATGCCTTTGATTTATGTTTAGAATTTTTTTTTTGGATACTATACCGAAACAAGTTTCGTTTTTTTTTAGAAAATGACAGAGATGGTATCAGTGACTTAAAGATAGTTTGTATTTCTTAAATTTATTTTTATTAGAATAAGCCTTAAGGAGGGTTTTTTCCTCTTTCTACAACGACCAAAAAGAATTAAAAAAAAATATATATGAACATAATAATGACTCAAAAGAAGATGATCATAAAATGCCTTTACATATGTTAAACAACAGCATATAAGTAAAACGACACTTATTCTTATTACTGAACCTAATAAAAAGACTCTACTTGCTCAAGAGTATTTTCCTTCGTTAGCCACTTTTATGTTTCTTCACAGCCTTATCAATACTCACCCTTTGAAGAACCACCTTGTCCTCAAGGTGGAAGAAAGAGACCATGGCAGCTCGCTCCAACGACAGCATCCAGTCAAGAGTCTTCACAGTCAAAGTCAACCAACCAGGATCTTATGAATAAAAAAGTTCACTCTTGTTGTCATTGAGTCGATCCAAGTTGTTAAACAACATGAGAACACATCTCTGGGAAATAGACACATGTATTTCATGTTTCTGGCTCTATCAACTTCCACTGAAATCTCCATGTGAAACACTCTACTCATGTTGTTGGCAATCACCTCTTTCTCCCCCACCAAATCAAGAGATACTTCAGTACCTTCATTAGAGTTAACTTCGTAAAACATAGAAGATACTTCCACCCATGGCTTCTCACATTTGTGTCTCCAATCAAGAATGGATGAGACAACTACCATGAATAAGGATGAACACTTCATATTCCAATCACACCAAGCTAACACTTCATATTCTGTCCTATGAAGCTCTAATGTCCCATTCCCCATTTGACCTTTTCTTACACGTGGACGTCACGTAAACCGCACCATCACAGTGTCTATACGTGAAGGTGTTTCATGGGGACTTACCAAATATAGAGCTACCCTTATGTGTTTGGGTTTGTCTTCAGCCATTCTCATTACTTCTTTTGCTTCTTTTGCTTGTTCCACTCTCCTTGTAAGCCTGCCATACCTTTGTCTCTTAATCACTAAAACTCCCAACATACCAAGTCTATCAATAGTCGCCCTTGATAAGCTGACCTTGTCCTCAAGGTGAAATTCACTTCCTCTTCTAATTCCCATCTCGTTTTGGTAACCAAAGAGAATAATCTGTTTCACTTCAACTTTCCCACCAGCTAATTCAGTTTCAGCAACATTCAACTTGATGGAATGGTTACCATGGGTAATCTCTACAGCCTTGCTGAAAGGAACTAGAGTGTTATTCTGATTCACCTTGCTGTAACTGATTTTCGGAGGAACATTCTCCATAGAACGTCTCTCTGTACTAGATTAGACACATAAACATGACTTTCATCCACTTGCCTTTCTTCCATCTCCCTAATCTTACCATCTTCAAATATGTGACCAGATGATGAAGCTGGGTGCGGGTTTGTTAAGATCAACGGTGAAAGTTGTAAGATCCCATCACCACTGTACTTTTTCGGTGAAGGAGAAGGATTGAGTGGAGATTTACCCGGATCCTTCACTCTCGTCTCAGCAACTGAAGCTTGGATGTCATCGATCTGTCGTTTACCCATTTCATCCATCTTGTTGTCAAGTTGATCAATCTTGTTCTCTTCAAACGATTTAAGTACATGTTTCGCAGGAATCCTCTGCTCTGTATTGTCCACCAGCTATTCGACTAAATCCACTACAGGAGATTTTGAGTTCTCCATCAGTGTCGGTACAGATTCCACGATCTGGGGTAGTAAGCGTTTCACTCCACTGTCTCTCCCAATCGACTCTGGAAATCATCAGTTCCACAAGTCGACGCATCTCTTGGAGAATTTTGTATTCGTGAGAAGTGAAAGTCATTTTCGTTATACCCACGGTCGAGAGGAGCTTAAAGCTCTGATACCACTATTATCACCTGAGGTAAAATAGAAGAGAACGGAGAAAAAAGATACAGAATCAGAGGATCAGAAGAAAAGAGTGTTAAACGACAACAACATATAGTCAAAACGACGCTTTTTTTTATTAGTGAGTCTGATAAAAAGACTCTCTAATTCCTTTTTTTATGTTTTTACAACCTTATCAGAATCCCATATTTTCTCGATCATTGACCCAATGGGCTTAGTCCAATACAATATTTCGTTGATCAGATATCAAGATACTTTTTAATATCAACGAAAATTATTCAATCTATTGCAATTTTTATATTTTGGGTTTAGCAGTGAAGTTCCGAAGATGGCGGCTTCAGTTTTTCTATCCAGTTTCTCGTCATCGTCCTCGTCCTCTTTGCAACTCTGTTCTTCCTTTAAAGGCGACTACTTAGCTTCGTCGAGATGCTTTATCGGAGCTCCGGTCACCTCCTCTTCTTTATCACTCTCCGGTCTGTCATTTACTTTCTTAGTTTGCTTAATTCGTTTCGTATGGTTGTTATTCAAATCTCTCTGGAGATTATAAGCTTCGTGTTAATTTCCAAAAAGATTACAAGTTAAAGAAATTTGATTAAAAGATTTTAGGTTTCCATTCAAGCGTTTATGATAAAATGTTGATAATTGAAGAAATTTGTTGTATGAAGTTTATCTTCTGACTCATCTGCAGGTGGGAAGAATTCACATTTCCCGGTTAAATTCTTCGTTGCTGCCAAGAAAGTTTCTGGGTTGGAGGAAGCCATTAGAATCAGAAGGTATTTTAGTTTTGCTTAACTATCTTGTATTGAAGAAATTGAATTTTGATTGATTACTTACTGTCTTGTATTGAGGATTGTCTTATCTATTTGAAATTAATAAGTTGCTATGATCACATTGTATAGAATGCGAGAGCTTGAAACTAAATCAAAAGTTAAGAGAAATCCACCGCTAAGACGTGGGAGAGTATCACCTCGTCTTCTTGTGCCTGATCACATTCCAAGGCCTCCTTATGTTGAGTCTGGAGTATTACCAGATATATCGAGTGAATTTCAGATTCCTGGTCCTGAAGGCATCGGGAAAATGAGAGCTGCTTGTGAACTCGCTGCTCGGGTTTTAGATTATGCAGGAACTTTGGTCAAAGTAAGAGTTTAGGTTTTGGATCATTTGTTTCTATAAATTCATGCATATATGGCCTGAGGTATTGTTATATATGGTTTTGCAGCCATCTGTTACGACTAATGAAATCGACAAAGCTGTGCATGATATGATTATTGAAGCTGGTGCTTATCCTTCACCTCTTGGATATGGTGGATTTCCTAAAAGTGTATGTACATCAGTTAATGAGTGTATGTGTCACGGAATACCAGATTCTCGCCAGCTACAGGTCCTGAAGTGTGCTTTTTATTTTGCTTTCAGTGGAGTAGCTTTTAAAGGAATTCATATGTTCAATCACTTACTATTACCACTTAATGCAGAACGGGGATATAATAAACATTGACGTCACAGTTTACTTGGATGTAAGTCATTTGGGCTTTGTTTATTAATCTGCATGCAGTTTTACTTTCACTTTATTTGATGTCTACATACAACTTGAAACGTTTCCTATACATTGAATTATATAACACTTTTGGGGGTTTGAAACTTGAATAGGGTTACCATGGAGATACCTCGAAAACTTTCTTCTGTGGAGAAGTTGACGAAGCTTTCAAACGACTTGTGAAGGTATTATTCTTCTTCTTTTTCTTCACTGTGTTGTCTCTGGAAGTTCACATAGATGGATTATGTTTTAATATACTAATCGTTGTTGGTTTTTTATTTGGTAAGGTTACGGAAGAATGTTTGGAGAAAGGTATTGCCGTTTGTAAAGATGGAGCAAGCTTCAAGAAAATCGGGAAGAGAATCAGGTAACCACCAAAAAGCAATCTTGATTCAATATTAAACGTGCAGAAATGTATTATTTGAGGACATTCGACAATGATGCTCAACCAAACAATCTGAATAGTTTCAAATTCCAACAGTGAGCATGCAGAAAAGTACGGGTACAACGTGGTGGAGCGCTTTGTAGGGCATGGTGTTGGACCTGTATTCCACTCCGAACCCCTTATATATCATTTCCGTAAGTAATCATAATCTCTTTCCTAGCAAAATCGGTCGTATGCTTTAGAAAATCACCTCAGCTTTTTCTCTAGAATGTAACTTACCAACCTGGAAGCATCAATCGAAAACAACAGTCAACTGTATCCGTCAAAGACACCGTCTTTGGTTAAGAATGTTTCTGTAGTTGCTTATAATCTATTCATTCTGCAGGAAATGATGAGCCGGGACTTATGGTAGAGGGCCAAACTTTCACAATTGGTTAGCAATCTTTTCATTATTTTACCATGGGTTTCATTTGCTTTATATATACTCTGAATTATAAGAAACGAATGGATACGTTCTTTGTTGCAGAACCGATTCTGACGATAGGTACCACAAAATGTGTAACATGGCCTGACAACTGGACTACTCTAACAGCAGATGGTGGTGTCGCTGCGCAGTTTGAGCATACAATTCTAATTACTAGAACTGGTTCAGAGATTCTTACAAAATGCTAAAACTATTCACATTGGTCATTTGTATTATTCCTTTTATTTCAAGGATGATCCTTAAAGTCCATAGTTTAAGCATCCAGAAGGTAATTTCTGTAAATTTCCTACTTTTTCTTTTGGTCACGGAACCAATTCACTGAAGTGATTCAATACCTAGTAACTCTTGACATGCTACCATTTTAGAACATAGCATGATGTTTGTCTTTTTTATGTTTCGAGATTCAAATTTGTGCATATTCCATGCATGAACTAAGTAAGCCTCTATGTGAGCTTATGATATTAAATTCCATTTGTCTGCTTGTTTTACTTTATTAGTATCTGATTTTTCTAAGCTTCTAATCCCATTTTCAACATGGGAGACCTTATAAATTATTATTATCATCATAGATTGACAGTATAAAGTCACTATCTTATTATAATGCGTTCCAAAAGATTTAAGTCTGTTTCAGATCTCAAGATTTAGTTTGATAATGTTATAATATTCCATATGTTTTGGTTAAGTATTTCTCTATTAGTACCCTCCCATTTCATAATATTTATATGTGACTCTATTTTTTCTGTCTCCCCTTTTTGTGTGTTTAATTGAGTTGATTGATATGATTACTTGAGACCCACTTTGCCATATTTACGGACATGCCCCATTATCATCATTCACTATCTCAATACATAAAGAAGCCCTACTAACACTTCAATCATAACCCAACATCAGTTTCTCTCTGATCACTGTAAACTACAATCAACCAACACAGGCAAGTCTATGATCATGGCTTCCTCTGCTGCAGCTTCGATCTCTATGGTAACTTTGAGGAATCTCTCTCGCAATCATCAACCTCACCAAAGCTCTCTTCTGGGTTTCTTTAGATCCTTACATAACTTAAGGACCTCATCTAATGGTCCAGATTGGTTTCCATCATCAAGATCCACTGCCTCCTTCACTCAAGGATTCTTTAGAACCATGTGCAGCAGCAACGACAACTCTAGACCAAGTAAGTAGAACCACTTGCCTGTGTTGTATAATATTGCACAAATTGAGAGATTTTGATATCAAAGTCTGAAATTTTTTTATCTTGCCTCACATTTAGAATCAAACTCTCTGTTTATTACAATATTTGCCTCATAATTAAGTAACCATCTCTGAACTGAGTAGTAAAGGATCAAACTGGTGGAGAAAAGTTCACAATTACGCTCACAACAAAGCACCATTTCATGAATTGAGAAAATTAGGAACAAACTTGGTATAAGGGAAGAATGAAAAATTGATTTTTACTTATACAAACAAAAAAATACTGAATTTTACTCTGATTATTTCAGCTAAAATCCAAGAATTGAACGTGTACGAGTTCAACGAAGGCGATAGAAACAGCCCAGCGGTTCTAAAACTAGGAAAGAAACCAGATCAGCTTTGCCTTGGAGATCTCGTTCCCTTCACAAACAAACTGTATACAGGCGATCTCACAAAACGCATTGGCATCACATCAGGTCTCTGCGTTTTGATCCAACACGTTCCGGAGAAGAAAGGCGATCGCTTTGAAGCTACTTACAGCTTCTACTTCGGAGATTACGGTCACATATCCGTACAAGGACCTTATCTTACTTACGAGGACACATTCCTCACCATCACCGGAGGTACTGGAATCTTCGAAGGAGCTTACGGACAGGTCAAGCTTCGTCAACTTGTGTATCCGACAAAGCTGTTTTACACTTTTTACTTGAAAGGTGTTGTCGCTGATTTGCCGTTGGAGCTTACCGGAAAACCTGTTGAGCCGTCGAAGGATGTGAAACCGGAGGCTGAAGCTCAGGCGACTCAGCCCGGCGCAACGATCTCTAACTTTACTAATTGAAATCAAATATCTTGATGGGCTTTTGAGTGTGGTACATGTTAATGGGCCTAAATAATGTGTGTCTTAGTAATGGGCTTTTATATCGGCCTTTTTTATGAGTATTATAGAATTCCTTATGCTAAGCCCTTGTGTTCCACTAACTGGATCTATGCGCGTCAAGTACGCTCCCAATACTTGTTTTCAGTTTTCAGGAAAAAAAAAACATGGAAAATAACTATTTTTGGAAAGTTTGGCTTACTAAGTGCGTGGCCATTTTTGAGCTCTTATATCATAAACGAATCATTTTGGTTTTTTTAACCGAATGCTTTATCATGTTTTTTATAAACATCGAAATTAACATATACGCTTTTGTGTTCACAACAATATCAATTTTATATAGCATAATGCAAAATCGATTTGAAACAACTAAGTACTTGTTGCTTGTTGCCGAAGACAGGTGACCCAAGTGGTGTAATCATTTTATAAATCCTTAAAACAACAAGGATCGAACCATTTACTTGTAGTAGTAGGAGTGAGATTTAAAAGTCAGTAGGTTAGTTGACAAAAAAAAAGGACTTGTTCGACGAGGTCAGTCTTTTTTTTTTTTGGTTAACTAAGAAAGAATATGATAACTATGGGCATATTAGGATTCTTGTCTCGTTCTGTCTTGCTCCCGTCCTGTATTCCCGTATTTTCGGGAATGGGAAAGTGTAGTTTCCTGTTTGGATCCAAATATAATATCTAAATAGATAAAGGAAAAGGTCAAGAATGGATCTGAAAATTCTCTGAATTTTTATTGGATATTTATTTACGTAAACAAAACATTAAAATATATTGAATTCAAATATTTTATATATTTAAGTAGCTAAAATCAAGCGCATAACAATATTTGACTTAAGTTTTCACAACTTTACACTAAATATAAACTGTTTATTATGGATATACTAGTATTTTTGGTAAAAATAGTAACGTTAGTCATTTATTCACAAATTCCAACACTGGAGTTTTGTATTTTTTGTATATTGAACATTAATCTATCTTGTAAATGTTGCTATTTTTGATTACTTGTATTTCTCAAACTATTTCCAGTATGTGTACCATAATAACCTGAACTAGTATGCCTTTGAGAATAATTTGAGAAGTAAATTTTCAGTCTCAAAATTCTCGTACCATTTCCGATTCTCAAAATTCATGTCCCGTTGTGCAACGAGAATTATTTAGGAATTAAATCTAATTTCTCATATTAATTGTTCTCGACCTGTAGCCTTGATTTCCCGTACTATTTTCTGTTATATCTAGGACTAGAGTTTGGGCTGAAATCCAAACTAATCTCCTGGAAACCGGACGTGATCCAGGTTTAGACATCTGGTGGTCAAATGAAAATAGTTAGCAATTTCACATTTGAAGGAAATTGATTCATAGCGTCGACCGACAAATAAATATATTTTTTTCAAACGAAAACTATTAGATCACCACTATTTCGTTCTAACGAGGTTACTTTTAAATTTTTTTGTTTACTACAATTCCCTTTTCCTACTATTTTGTTTTTTATAGAAATTTTGTTTACCATATATATATATATGCAGTTATGTACTTGTTTGGATACTGTATATCCAAAGGCTTTGGTCATAAACTTATACTTTAATGAAGTCATATTGAATGGAATACCAGTCCAATACTCTTTCAATATTGATCAGTTTGCAATTTCCAAAACGACATTAATTACTTGTACCTTCTATGACCAAATTATTCCGAGTTTCAAACCAAATTTTTTACCCCAAATTTTATTCTTTATCCGAATCGAGATAATATATGAATTATATGGCAAGTAGTCTGACTTAACTATTTAGCTATCTTAATTCACGGAGATAGTTTTGATTAATTATAGAGAGATATAATTATACTTCCTCAAAAGATTTTGGTTTTGTCATATACTAGTATCTTGTTATTTTGTACTTCTAAAGCAAAAGTAATTTTTAAACACATATCTTTTTTTAATTCAAAATTTAGGTTTGTATTCAACAAAACCATTTATATAATGGTACTTGCTGAATTAGTGTAAGTTAATATATTTCCTTTATCTTGAAAAAGATGAACAATTCGACGGCAAATTTAATCACTTATGTAATCATATATTATCTCAATTTCCTTCATCTTATGAAATGAAATACTATAGAGAAAACAAAAAAAATCTGATTAAAATAAGAGAAAGTTGCAGAGAAACTGAAGTAACCTAAGAGTCGTGAAATATCTCTCTCCAAGTGAAGATAGACAAATGTGTGTAAAGTTAGACATCACTACATAAAGTGACACCAGACAGTTTCCGTCTTTGGATAAATCGAACTGCCACTTTCCACAATTTAATTACCATTATATTTCACCTCTATTATTTATCACTGGCTCTCTTTAGTATTCACTACTGCATTTTTGTTTTTATAAAACTGTATATAATAAAACGATTATTTGTCCTTGTGTATAAATTCCACCATGATTAAGACCTATAATATATGTCACTACAAGAAAACAAGGTAAATTTTGACTGTATAAACTTTTTTTGTTGTTGTTATAAGTTACTGAGGAGTGAGGAGTGGGGAGTTTCCAAACTTTGCGAGAAGTTGATCCATTATTTTGGGGTGGTGTAATCCTCAAATAGACCTCAACTCCGGGTATTTAAATGGGCTGAAAGCATGGACCACAAACTGTATATTACTTTGCGTAGAAATGACTAGGGAAATGTATATTAATTTCACATAGTAGGAAAATTGAACTTATGAACTTTTTAAAGTAGTAGGTCCGCTCCTACAACTTGACCACAAACTCTTTGTCTAATTTTTTTTTGACATATTTTTGATCAAAATATTTTTTTTTTCAAAAACATTAGTCAAAATTTATGTATCAATTAAATGAAAGTCTTTGGTCTCTATAAAGTGATGATAATTTTAAGCCTTAAGCATATAGTCGATCGTACCTTGAACTTAGATCTCTCGGTTACATGTAATAAAGCCAACCGTTTGATTTATTTGTTTAGTTAAATGATTTACTAAAACTGCAGAAATTGTTTGATGGGGACACGGTTATATAAGCTATATAATCCAAAGCCACGGCTACATATATTTCCGTAACTTCATAATTATAAAGGTTCGTTAAATTCACTAGCTAACGTGACCAAGAGGAAACTAAATATCAAACACACTTCACTTAAATAAACCCTAATAATACTCATTAACATAAAAATGGCCCATATAATTAATAATTGTTATCATAAATTTGACCATAACGACGAAAGTGATCATATCTAATCCCATAGTTCCTCTCTCCACGAACATTTTCTTCTTCTCTTTCGTCAATATCATCTTCTTCTTCCTCTTCCTCATCATCATCCTCATCTTCCTCTGCGTCTCCAGTGGCTAGAACACGATCACCCACAGTGTGAGCAGCATGACCATCACCGAAAGCCCTAACGTGATCCTTAAGTGACCTCTTATGCTTAAAATCTGAACCACAAACGCAAAACCACAACTTCCCACAATTCTTCTCATGCGTTCTCCAATCACCTCTAACCGCAAACGTTTTCTCACACTTTTTGCGGCAACGAAATGGTTTTGCTCCGTGTTTTCGCTTGTAATGCGTTTGAAGCGTTCTAAAGTCTTTGAGAGGCTTTGATCTTGGATGCTCTATGTTGTTTTTACAACCTTCTGCACAACAGTAACATGACAGCCTTAGTATCGAAGATGACGACTTCGTTCCTCGAAGTGACTCCGGACCCTTTCGGTATTGTGAACTATGACCCCACATATGCATCTACAAATTTAAAACACTATATTCAAAATATGTAATTGAAGTCAAAGACTAAATTATTTCATTTTCACGTTAAATTTGCACATATCATGTACTTTGTTCAAACGAAATTATATATATATGTATATCCAAAAAAGTTATAACATAAAGATTACAGATATGGATGTTTATCATATTAATTATGCAGGTAGTACGAGATTTTCTTTGGTTTGATACATATAAAATGCAAAGGATTATAAATGTAAGTTTATTAAACAATTAATTTCTGACAATATTCAGAATATGTATATATCAACACCTAGCTAATCAGCCTGTAGCATAATTAACGTGGAAGTAAAGGGATATAGATTGAAAAGTGAATAAAGAAATCCATGTAATGAATATGTAAAC